>QPKB01000003.1:36295960-36328263 GCA_003546025.1 Camphora micrantha | reverse complement strand
CTAAGATACAATCAAAGCATCAAAGTCACATATTTTTGGCATTTCTCAATTATTTATTTTCCTATTTTTTTAGATTTTTTGTATTTTTTAATGGCACACCTGTAGCAATCTGGCACAAACAAAAAACAAATTGCATCAACTTGTCTTGGTCCCAGCCAACAAGAAGACCAGCACTGGATTGGGCTAAGCTTGGATTGGAGTATTGGGCAGTGTTGGACCACGAAAAAAGGTCCAAAACCCTCCGTAGTGGGCTCGATTCAAAGATCTATCACTAACTCGCATATTGTGGCACCTTTGGCATGTTTTCTAGCTCATAAGGGGTTGGTTTAGTGGACTTAATCATTAGTTACAAATTTCTATTCACTGTTGGACACGTTTTGACTATCTGATTTGCTTTGCTTTATAAGTAGATAGGGCAATAAATCGTTTTCTCATTAAGCTGATTGCAAGGCTGAGCTTATAACATCCAGCCCATAGTCTATGCTAGATTTAGGGCTTCTCTTTTGTTTGCCTTGAAGAAAAACACAAGAGAAAGGGGCATCCAATAGAATTGGATGATTCTTTCCCTTTTTCATGCTTTGCTGCACACTGTTTCTAGGGATTGTGCAAGCTGTTAAAAATATGATGGGATGCATGTTTTATGCAATCAAAAATTGGCATGAGCTTAATAGCATTTAAATACCTTTTTATTGCTACTGGATCACTTTCCTCAGATTTTGGGCATTTGATTATGATTTTGGTGCTAAGGTTTTGGGCATAACTGTGTGCTCTATCACACCAGGAAATCTGGATTCTACTCAAGATAAATCTGACCAGCAGAGGTCTTATTACATTCCCAAAATAAATGAATAAACTAAATCAAGTCTTTAATTGCTAAAATAAACTAAGCGATGTCAACAACACCCCACTCTTGGTGCCCTTGTGATTTATCCTCATAAGCGACATCTAAAGGTTCATCCTCTACCTGATTATCTGAAAAGGTACCCATCGATTGGTGTGAGTTCCAGGGAAACTCAGTAAGTAAAGAAGGCTACGCATATAGAAATACAATCATGCAAAAAGATTTACAGGATTTGTGGAGTTTATAAATCATGAGTGAATATGGATCATGTTCAGGCTTACATGGTTTCATAAGAATACTTGAATAGACATAATTCACAGTTCATCGTAATTCATATAATGGAATCATAAAACCATCATATTCATAAATCATTCATATACATCACCAATAGTCTAGTAGGGTGCGACTCCACTCAGATAAAGGCTACCAAGTTATTCTCATTGGCAGAGCCATATTTACCAAGTTATTCTCATTGGCAGAGACGAAACTTCCACAATTGTGTCATCCGGCATGAGCTTCCAATTCTACAATCATGTTTTGTAGAGGTGAAGGCCAAGGTGAATGGAGAATGGAGGAGAAGAACGTTGGTTCGGTGGGGAAAAAAAAGTTTGCTGCATTGGAGAGGTAAATGCAGGCCATTTTCCAACATCTCACTATTCTAGTGGAGAGAAATGAATCACCAACTCAAGGGGACAATGATGATCAGTTGAGTGGGAGCAATATTAACCCACTCCATCGCGAGGCATCATTTGTTGAACTACGGCTAATGGAAGAACGAGAGATCATTAATACCTTTGAGAGAATCTTTGACTCCAGAGATGTCAGTAACAAAGTGAAGGTGAAATCAATTTCCATGGAGCTGAAAGGTAGAGCTTCCAATTGGTGGGAATTGGTGGGAACAGATCAAGGCTACCCATAAAGATGGGGAAATCCAAGGTGAAGACATGGGAGAAAATGAGATCTCTCATGATGGCGGCATTTCTACCTTTAGACTGTACAATCTCTTTTCCATCGTTTGCACCATATTCAGCTGGAAGACAGATAGTAGAAGAGAATGTTGAGGAATTTCATGAACTAGTAGCCCAAAAAATTTAGCTGATACCGAAGAACAACTGGTCTCATGTTTCATAGAAGGGTTGAGATCTACAATTGCAGATCAGATGGGGATACATCCAGCATTTACAGTTGCGAATGCATGCAGGCAAGCCACCTTGATGCAAAAAAGGAATAAGGGTAAGTTTGGTCATTTTCATGCTTTTTTTTCGATCTGGTAGTGTTTGAGGTAGTAGTAAGCCCATGGGAAAATCAGGGAAAACGACTCCCACAAGCATGAAATGATGGAACCCCTCGACTTAGGAGTTAGGAGTCTATTGCAATTAGGATTTAGAAACCTTTATGATTGCAAGATCTTTATAATTTTGAAGATAAAAGAAATTCATTAATAAAGCAAAACAATACAAGAGAACTATACTGGCAAGCTTTATCAAAAAACAAAAAAGAAAGAACAGACTAAGCATCAGCCAAGGGAAAGGCCCAAGCTCTCCAGTTTTGCATGATCATATCAGTTGGGAGTGCCCCAAAATTGTGGACTGGTAGAAACCCAGGTAGCAGTTTTGAATCTGATGTGATCTATAAGACTCTCCATATTAGAGGCCTTCCCATCAAAACACCGAGAGTTCCTCTCTCTCCGTATTACAATTATATTCAAGGAAGCAATATCAATATACAAGGGTTCGTGTGTTATAAAACATATGCTACTCTCTCCCCCCATTCACAAACTTTCTCTCCCGATCTTTCTCATCTTCTTCTTCACTCTTACTAAACCTTAGCTTCTGTCTCTGACAATTCTTTTTCTTCTTCATTTAATTTTCAATTGTTTAGTGGTCCTAATCAATATCATGAATTTTAATTTATTTTAAGGTGAGTTTTGATTATTTTATTTCCTTTGCTTAGTTCACTTAAATAGACCGGGCATTATGGTCTTTTATCTTTAATTATGATTGTAGGGCTGAGATTATAATATCCAGGCCGTAGTCTACGCTATGGGCTTCTCTTTTGTTTGCCTTCAATAAAAACACAACAGAGCTTCATGCATTGGTGCACTCCCTTTCTAGGGATTAGCGTTAAGCTATTACAAAGTAGGGGTGGCAAATGGGCCAGGTCAGAGAAAAACAAGTTGTGTTGAGCATAGGAATCTACAAGTTAGATGCCAGCCCGTATCCAAACCATTTTGGAAATGGGTCGCTCAACTACAACCTGAACCCGACACGGGTCAACCCGACCTGGCATATGTAACATGCAGCCAAGAGAGAAGAAGAAGAAGAAGAAGGGGGAAAACATGAAAAAAAAAAAAAAAAACAAACAGAAAGAGAGAGAAAAAACAAGACGAATGATGGAAACTACATTCCTGCAGACGAGAAACTTGAAAAATGGGGGAGAAGTGCTTCCTGAATGTACTTTTAAAAAGTGAAGCTCAAGGGTAGAAGACGACTCTTCCCTTCTCCTTTCCCATACCCCTATTAACCAGTATGCAAAAATTTAAATAAGACATCTACAGTAACAGTAATCTTGAGGTTTTAGTCATTAGTCCCATCCACATAAAAGTTGGCACTGTGCCGTGCAATTGTCATGTTAACCAGCCATTCTCACATATATGAGGGGGATGGAAAAGCGGGAATGGAAAACAGAATGAGCAGGAGCTTTAAAGGAGTCCGGACCCTCGAAGGCTTTCACTTGGGTGATACAATAATGGACAAGTTAAGACTATACTGTCGTCCCACCTATTCAAAAATCGAAACCATTAATTTTGAACACCATAATCTTTTATGAGATGTTGTCTAATTTCACTCCAACAAGAGAATTTTGTCAAACCGCAAGATTTATCATATAATGATAATGTATAAATTATAAGAAACTTTTGATATTTTATTCATATGTTTAATGTATGCTCAATTCTATGGTCAAACCATCTCCTATTGAAATAAAATTGGGCCAAATCCTATAGAATAGAAGGTTGTTCAAAATGAGCGGTTTAGATTTTGATTACATGGGCTCCCAAGTGGATTTCCACTTGTCCCACACATCTTGTAATGTCACACCTCATAGAACCATACTTGACCTTTGAACAAGGACTGCCACATGATGGCATTTACAATATTTTATTAATGTTTTTTTTTAAACTATCAATCGATGCTAGTTCCAACAAACTTTGTGGGTGAATTTTCTTGGGTGATTAAAGGAGATGGCCATCTATATCGAATGGTTTAGATTATTTAAGTGAGCCCACTGAGTAGCCTCAATTTTTGTGAGTGGAGTATCATAGGATTTGGACCATTTGCAGGTTAAGTTGAAGGAGGGATGACAGGTGCATGCTGTCAGCACATTCCTCACAAGTCACAAGAAGAAGATGATAAAAGGAGATCTCACAGTCGCTGGAAGTCACAACTAGGAGGGTTAACCGTATGGGAGGCAATCGTTATGTGGAAGAGGGAAAAAAATACACAGTGGCTCCATGGACGAGACCTGATCAAAGGGATTGAAGTGCAAGAACGTTGATAGTGAACAAAGAGATAATAAAAGACAACGAGGTGATCCTAACAATATGCTTGGACTGTGATGTAGCCCAGATTAAAATAAACCAGCCCACATGGTTTGGTCCAAAACCTTAGCACCAAAATAACAACCATATGCTCAAAATCCAAGTGAAAAGAGATCGGCCGGCAAGAAAATGTCATTCAAATGAAGAGGGGAGCACATAAATGAAGATCATGCCACTTTTGACAGCCTAAAACATATATTTCTGAATTACCATGTTGGACTACCTTGCTATCAATCATCCTATTTGTTCCTCTGCAGATGAATTCGTTATTTACCCGACCCTCAACACTACTCCTTCAATCCCATCTCTAGTAACCTTTTCACCAACAACCTCATACTATCAACTAACTGCATTTCAATTCTTTCTAAGCCTTATTGCATCTGCCGAACTACCTAATATCTTACAAATACAAAATAGCATGTAGCATGGGCCTCCTCCTCTACCTCTATGCAAGGCATATACATCCATCACCTTCTGCATTGCTTAAATATATGAGAAGTCCAAGCAATACTCATATAAGGCAAGTTGTTCACAAATGACATAATCATCTCCTCCATTTTGGACTTTCATCTGAAGGACTCATGTGTCTTTCTCCATTATGTAATAGTTCCATACCTTCTCCAACTTCTTCCCATCTTCCACCGCTTCCTTAGATACTCTAGTTTCTTTGCCTTTGAATTGTACCATCTCCTATGAATTCCGAATTTATTATTTGAGTCTCTTGGAAGGCTTTCTTCCAAGACTTTTTAATTTTTTTTTCCCCTTTTTCTGAGATGCTTGTATTCCAAGAGTTAGTGGTGTTGATCAAAGAATATGGAGATTCGGGCCATTAAAGGTGTTTTCAGTGCGATCTTCGAAGTGGCTCTTCTTTGGTCACAAGGAGAGCTTGATCCTTGCATATGTGTGTCCATTTGGGCAAGGCCTCAAAGCTTTACCATTGAAGTCTCGAGAAGTGTATCGAGGATGCAAGGCAATGATGCCCAGATACAGATACCGACATGGACATGGGATCAGCAATATGAATCTACCCTTTTGGAAACCTAGGACACAAATACAGATGTGGCTGTCCTAATTTTTTCTTTAGAATATTTCTGAATTAATGAAATTATCTTTTTTTACATTCCCTTCTAATATTCCTTTTCACAATGAAAAGTAAGAAACCTAAAAGAATAATATCAAAATAATGGACTTGGTAAGTAGGATATTATAAAACCTTCACCCTGTAAGGGTCGATGCAGTATTGAGTACTGATATGAGCGTCACATCGCCAGACACGGATGCACTGGGCATGTACAAGTATTCAAGTATCAAAGATGCAAGGTGGAGATAGACTATTTCAGGGTTTTTCTAAGCCTTCGTTTGTTTTGCATATTTCAAGGAGGTCAACCATGAAGCTGATCGTTAATCATTTAACAATATAAGCCATGAAGCAGCTATCTCTTGTAGATACCTCCTCCAATCCAAACAGTTATTTTTCCGTAACAAAAAAATTTAATCACTTAAAAGCTCCAAAAGAATGTTTTTCACTCTAAATGGAAGGGTTATTGAATTACCTCCTTAATGAGCCCAGGATGATGTTATATGGACAAAAATTAAGGAACTTGTTGCCAATTTAATTATGGATGTAGAGTAGTACTAAGTTGGACTAACTTCAGTAATTAACATGGTTCAAGTATTATCACATGTTCATTTTGAAGACCTCAATTAGTGTTAATTAAGGGTCACCGGTGACGGAGTTAGGAAACTAGCAGCAGCGAACTAGAATTTTTTTTAGAGGAAATCGATAATATTTCCAAATTTATTGATTTCTTTTACTTATCATTTAAAAACATATTTATTTATTTATTTCAGAGTTTTTTTAATAATCTCAAAAAGAAATAAATCTTAACTTTGAAAATACCAACTAAATTTAAAGACAATTTATCAAAACTTTTAGAATAATTAAAAATACAAAAACAGTAGAGCTCACCATAATGAATCCAAATTGCTCAAAATAATCATTTACTCCTTATTTTAGGATTGAGAGTTGTATCTCACTATAATCAAAGTAGGGCCCATGCCGAATTAATCACTTATAAATCAATCCTCCCATAATTAATTTTATGAATTGATTCATTACTTGTGATTGTTTAATGGGCAACGAGCCTATGATAGACATGGATGGTTGAAAATCTATAGATTAATGACTTGTAGTCTATTGATGGGCCATGATGCCTCAGTGGAATAGATGAATGAGAGAAGAATGAGAGAACATCACAGTCATTCACTAATATTATAAAATGGTGAACACTGTAAGAAGATTTTATTTTATTTCTTTGAATGGAAACAGAGCATAGGAAGATCCATGCTACTCAGAATAAAAGCTCTTCCCTTAAGTGGTTTCCTCAAATTTTACTCCAAATAGGGAGTTAGTCCCACCATAAGGTCGAGCACATGATATTTTTAATCGTGTGCTCAATATGATGCGACCAACTTCTATTGAGTAAAAACTGTGGGCAACCCAACTAAGGAGAGGGGCTTCATCTTTTAACGGTTCTTTTTTTTTTTATAGATCATCCTAGCCCTTGATTTAATAGCTATAATGTTTAGTGGTCTTTTAGTGGTAGATTTCTTTGAGATTCAATCCAATGGGTGGATAAATGCTTGAAATTCAATCCCAAAGAAAAAGCCAAGATGCCCAAATCTAGTTGTAGAGAGGTTTCTCTCAAATTGCTTTGAAGATAAACATTTGGGAGATAAAAGAGGGAAGGGATTGATTGCAAGCTGCAACCTCACCTTGAAATTTGGAGAATCATTTACTTATCTCTTTGGAAACAATTAAAAGACAAAGCTATCCTTCGATATTTATAAATTCTCTACTTTTTTTGTGAATGAAAAGAAAGTGAGCGGGGGCAAAATTGTAACGGACAAAAATGATATAATTTTTTTTTTGCAACCTCTTCCATATATTCAAACGAATAGCAAAAGTTGAGAGGGAGCAATTGACCACACTCGAGCCCCCCTCCATTTGTCCCCGAGGGTCATGATTTGTTTAGGGTATAGGAATTTGTTTAAAGCTTATGTATGCTCTTTAAGGGTTTGTTTGGCCACTTCACTAATAAAGTGGAGTGAAGGAGGCTTTTCCTCCTTCATTTGAAAAAAAAAGTTAAAAAGCAATATTCTCATGCCACTAAAAGACAAAAATCCATCTACCTTTAATCCAAAAAGTCAAAAAGATTCCTTATCAAGCCACTAAAAATAAATTTTCATCATACTATGATTAGACTCCATAATATTTTATTCTCTCATCAATCTTCACTTCACTTCAGTTCACCCTACAAGTATTTTTACCCTACAAGTATTAAAGTAGAATTGATGTAAAGCATCAAATCAAGAGAGAATAAAATATAAGGAGGTTATAATGATATTTTGACTTTAGTGGATTGGTAGGAAATCTTTTTGACTTTTGTGTAAAGTAGGTGTTTTTTTTTTTTTTTTTTTTTTTTTTTTTTTTTTTTTTTTTTTTTTTTTTTTTTGGAGAAAGGAGGTTGTTTTTTTACTCTCTTTTTTAAAAAGAGGGAATTTTGAAGATGTGTAGTTTTGATGTGACCCCTTGTCTGAAAAATGGAGGCTTTACATTACTTTTCCTAAATATTGTACAAGTTTTTATAACAAATAAAGAATGGGTCAATCAAGTAAATTTTGTGTTCAATCCATGGTTAATTTCAGTTTTCTACATTCTCTGTCTACTCTTAGATTTGAATGGATTTCTAGTGTGTAAAGCCTGTTTGCTTAATTGGCTACTAAATTCATAAGGACGCATGCTGTTGCAACTCTTCTTAGGTTTAGGAACTCTTATTTCTTCTCAGAACTCGTGGTTCTCCAAAAGTTGACAATTATGTGAATAGGAACCCGAAAGGTTTGATCAAGGTAGGAAAACTCGACAACTTGACTTGAGTCAAAGGACCAAATAAAATACGGCGGAAACTCGGGAGCCTAAAAATAAATCGACCTAGACCAGGCCAACTAGCCCAAGCCTAAGTTTTTGTGCAACTCATTGACTCGGTCAAGTTGCATAAAGAGGCCTAGTTTATTTGATCCAAACATCATTAATTCAATCTTAATCTACAAACAAGTTGATAAGTTGTTTGTATTTTAAACCATTTGATATGTATATTTGAATTTAAACAATTGATGTTTATTTTTAAATAATTCATGCTTGAGGTTTGGAGTTAGTAATTGAAAATGATGGTTGAAATGTAATTTTGTACTTATTTGATAATTTTCATTCAATGTTTGGACTTAAAATTATATAATATGCCTTTCCTTTTATTTTCCTTATTTTAGTAATTTTGTTGGATATATAAATTTATTAATTTGAACTGCTTATCTTCAATACATGTAAAGAAATTATTTATATTTCATAAGTACTTGATCTATTTTTAAGTATTTTAAATTGCCATTTTTAAAAAATGACATTCCCAAGTCACTGCATTGAGTCTCCTAGTCAAATATTTCAAGTCGGACGAGTCAAGTCCAATCTGCAAGTTTTCCAAGTTTGGGTTAGATAAATATGTGACCAAATCAACACCAACAACAAAGTGGACTATTCCGGGAAATTTCACAAGGTAGGGAAACAAGATATAATTTTAGGGTAAAACTAATACTCAAAAGTGAAATAAAAGAGAAGGAATTACCCAAGAAGTGGAGGAATGGCACCAACAACAGCCCCGACCCATGTATTTATAGGATGTATTTGCTTTAAAGGGGTGTATACAAATGCATAAAGAGCAAGAGTAGAAGCAGCAAGCCCAGCTGTCAAGGCATTAGCCTGCAAAGACCTTGCAATGAAAAGACAATTAGCCTTCATATCATCCCTAGCATATTAAACTTTAGTCGTAGGAGCAGCAGCAGCAAAAAAATTATTATTATTATTATTATTATGCACTAGCGTAAATAGGGCAAGCATCTAAAGCGGTAACAAAATAAAAAGTTGTTTTAACACCTTCCATGCCAACAGAGTTGTGCCAGCAACCCCAACACTAGATGCCCACACGATAGCATGGGGAACACTGATCCGCCCAGAAGGAAGAGGTCTTTGCATTGTCCTCTTCATTTTAGCATCATTATTTATCTCAAACACCTGGCACAAAACATACGGTTAATTAATCTAGGCTAGATTGTGAAAAAGAAAGCAAACAGCATAAATGTCTCAATGACTTAACGAACTTTCTCCTAGTTAAATTAGCACGCGTTTCATGTATTGAAAAACACTGTGAGCTAACCAATTCAGAAAACGCAACATATAGTGTAGATTTGGCATCACAGTGGTCATCATCATAGTCTTATCCTATCTATCTTGGGTTTGACTTCATGACTTCTACTTCTTCACTCAACCCTATCTAAATCCATGTTCTCCATACTCCACAATCTATCTTGTCTTTCCTCACTACTTAATTCAAGGACTCTATTGGTATTTCCCTTCTAGATGTTGAACTTGTGGCCCTTCAAATATATTGTATAGAGTCTATCTTTCCTCACTACTTGATTCAAGGACTCTATTGGTATTTCCCTTCTAGAAGTTGAACTTGTGGCTCTTCATATATATTGTATAGAGTCTATCTCTAATCTTCTGGGACACGCCGAAATCATCTCAAATAGAACTCCTTGATTTCTCTAACATTGGAGCTACCCACAAGTTTTATATCTTCATTCCTAATTGCATCTTGTCATGTAACTCCACACATCCATCATGTATGCACATCTCAGCCACATGCACTTTAGCTTCTTCTCATTTCTTTGTGACCCTTCTTGCTTGCACACTTGAGCTGATTCCCTTGTGCAGCCCAAATGGAGCCAGGACAATCATGGGGAAAGTGGTGGATCAAAAGATGTGGATGTGAGAAGGCAATAATTTTTAGGATTTCAATCCAACAGCAAGTAAAAGTTGGAGGGAGAAAAAGGGTAAGAAGGGAGAGAGAGAGAGAGAGAGATTTGTGCGGGTGTGTGGGTGGTGGTGATGGGGGTGTTTTGTTGGGGGGTAAGGAGATTAAGGGGGGCCAAGGTGGCCGCCACAAGGAAGGCTGCACGATGGATCTCCATGTGGACGTCCGTACCTCTCACAGATTGTTTGAGAGGTAACTTTTTAACCACCATATGGGACCCTCCATGAAGAATCCAACCCCCTCACGATCAACAACTCCCATGAATTGGCATCACCTGAATTTGACACTATTCTGTATTATACTCGCCGTTGGATTGAAGGAGAAGAGCAACAACAAGAAGAAGAAGAAAGAAGCAGGATGTAGAGGCCACATAGAGACGAGAACAGTGATGGGAACTACATTTCAGGTGCAACCCACCCACCCCCCCAATCCATCTTTCTTCCTTTTTCCCCTTTCCTGCAGCCAGGAAACATACTGTCACCCCTCCCCCACTTCACCATTGAAAAAAAAAAAAAAAAAAAAGAAAAAGAAAAAGAAAAAGAAAAAAGAAAAGAAAAGAAAAGAAAAGAAAAAAGAAAGCCGAAACATGGATTTCAGCAGTTTCGGCTGAAATCTGGAATTTCAGATTTTGGCCAAAAGGGTCAAAATTCTGGGCTGAAATTTTATGGGGCTTTTGCTCTGAAACATAAATTTTCAGCCATTTTGGCAGAAACAAAACAAAATTAACAACTATGGATTCAACACACATAAAACTCTCAATCATAGAAAGAGGCACTCACAATCACAGAAATCTAAACGAATATTTACTTAACAATGAAGCTCTCGCACAATGGAGGGTTACATATTTATAGAAAGGGTTGGACATCTCTTTCCTAATAGGATTCTAATTCCTAAATTTTCTCTAATGTAAAGGAAATTAAATAAGGAAACTAAATCCCTAAAATTTGTTGAAACAATTCAAATCAAACTAAACTTAAAGACTCCTAATTATTTTAAAACTCCTAATTAAGTGGTTGACATGTTGGGCCTGTGGACCTGGCCCAATGAGTCGACCCATGGGTAACGGGTCTAGCCTACATCACTCAAGTACTTCTTTTACAAAGGGTTGAAATCTCATTAAAGAGATCCACAGATATTTGAGCATTCACATTTACATTCCCCAATGCAAGGGTTCCAAAGAGACTTCTCACCTATGATGCATGGATACTTCCAAATGGGCAACGAAAAGAGGTCGTATCATATCGAAAACTTCACTTTTTATATGTAAAATCTATGTCCCTGCCATGTTCATGGCAGGTCTGGGAATCATAGCTTCTCACCCTTTCTTAGATTTCATGACAAACCCTAGAATTAAGGACCAACTTTTGATTAAAAAATAATAATAATAATAATAATAATAATAATAATAATAAGTTTCTAAAGGGCAGAAACAGCGTCCTTATGAAACAAAAGAAACAGTCCCTCAAAACTCGTCTAACTACCGAGGCTTCTCCTCAAACCACTTCTGAAACAAAAAGTAGCACTCTAAATAATTTTAAACAATTGTTCCAAACAGCATTACAGACTAATATGGACAACTACTTATCCAAACAATCAGATTCAATGATTTCTATGTCACACCACACCCAAATAAAGAAGAGGACTTCACACACCTAACACCATAGCCAAAACTCAAATAAAACTACTTAAAAACTGATAAAACACGTCTGCACATACTAACTTATATGTGATTCGGGCCTTCCAGCCTTTTCCAAACAGTAAATGTCCAAAACAAAGAGAAGACAGGCAGATATTAAAGGGGCTTTTGAGGACAAAAGGCCTAACAGATGAAGATTTTTTGACAAAGCTAGGAATCCCGAATCTTCATTCTTTCTCCAACCATTCCAATAAACCCCCTTTAACTACTACAGTATCAGTACAGCGTCTCTGCTACAATAAATCTCCAAAGCATTACCTCCTCTTTCTTCTCAAACAAGTTTTTGATAGAGATTGGCACACTTGGAATCATGTTAACACTTTTGATTTGATGATTCCTAGGACTTGTCTCCATAAAGGGTTGAAAAACCTTAGAAGGAAGATGCGAAAATAGAAAAATGGAGGCTAAATTGAGAGACATCTCTCATAAGATTCTGGTTCCTAGGGCTAGTGAGTAGTGATTATACCTATATATTCTTAATTATATTTCTGAAAACTACCAAGAAAATCCTTACTTTTTCCTATGTTTATAACACTGCCCATATTTTTCCAGAATTACAGATAAAAGTGAAAGTATGATCCAAATTTTGCCCCTAGAGTGTATTTGTTTTATGGCAATGAAAACCAAAAAGTGGAAGTTATCCTGATGGTGGGTTAGATAGAAGTAGGGGTGCAACTAAAGTAGTCCAAGTGGGGTATTGAGCTAGCCCAAACCCAACTGCAAATGGGCGAGCCCTAGCCGAGTTCAGATGAAACTGGGACTGCCAAGCCTAAGCCCAAGCAAGCCCTGGATTTCAACTCTTTTTTTCTTTAGTTGGAGCAGAAATAGAAAAAAAAAATATACACCAGTAACATGGATGGTGATTGTCACGGTCCTAGTGGCCAGAATCTGACATCTGTCCTATACAAGAAGAACGATGTGGGTGCCCTCAGTCTCTGTGTGTGTGTGTGTGTGTGTGTGTGTGTGTGAGAGAGAGAGAGAGAGAGAGAGAGAAGGGGGGAAGAGAGGGAGAGAGGTGGGTAGGTGGGCTCACATTCAATCAGAAAAGAGGAATGAATGAGAACGTTTTCCAAAGTTGTAGATGCAATTCACAAGAAAGATGATTACAGAATTTCTTCGTTGGCTTCAGGTCAACACAAGGCCCTTTTTCACTATGATAGACGGGGTAGAGAAGGTGTTAACATCTAACGATACATTGTGATGCATCCTTCATTGTCAAGTGAAGAGAGGACACGTCAGCCAAATATTTTGGCAAAGGATGGTGTCAAGCAAGAAAGTTTGGTTATATCTTATGATAGCTCCGTCCTTTCACAGCTTGATCTCCTTGACTTCTATTTTTTTGCTTGATGGTTTATCATGATTTCGTGTTTGTGGTAGGGTGTTGGCTTTGAGCCTTGTAGCTTTACAAAACTTTCTTTTATACTATTTAACTCTTCTATAAAAGAAAGCTATCATTCAAAAGGAATATTTAGTTATTTTTACCCAATTTCATTGAGGTACATGGCCCCCATTCGGGTGCCTAAGGCCTAAGCTCCAGGTCATCTTGAATTTCACTCGATTTTTAAATTGTAGGACAGAGCCCAAGCCCGAGTCCAGATAAACCCAGCCCAATTTGCGTTTTCACGTGGGCCGAGACACATGGCCTAATGCTTGGCCTGCCAAAATTGCAAACCTAGTCGGAAGCACATTTACGTTGCTCCAAATCACACTAACTCCAACACCCTAAACTAAAAAGTGGACATTACATGTCAAACAGCAAATTGCATCATCTAATATTTTAGAATAAATCAAATCAGATATAATTTGGACATACTCAACTCTTACATAAAGAACAAAATAATAATTGGATAAGAAGTTTCATGATCAAATGATTTCACAATAAAGTACAAGCTTTGCACCTGATTTAAGGAGTTAGCAGATGCTGCAACCATCATTGTACCAGCACAGGTGAAACAGAGCCCAGCAAAGTCAATGACCCCACCACTCCCAAGGACAAAGCCTGTTCCCGAAGTTGCAACCACAAGCAGACTAAATACAGGACACAATCAAAATAATAATCAGTTCCTTCAAGTGATATGATATTTATTGCCCCTATATCAGCAACAGAGTAGACAGAAACCAACATGTTTATATCCCACAAAGAAGATGAAATGCGTCTAATGCACAACCTCTAACATCTGAAGTTATTAAAGCAAGATGAACAGCAGAAGTGAGATTCTTGCTTTCTGCCCCATTGTCACATTCAAAGCAGCATTATTCTCTTATCGCCAATCAAAAGCTCCAAACTACGATAGAGAAAGGGTCATGTTAGCAAATCCTACACTACAGGGAAAGTCCAATGCACCCCAAATAATGGAATTAGGTCAAAGGTTATCCATTCCTGATGCAGAATTAGATTTTTACCAAACAACAAATCCACATTTGATGAACCTAAATGCATTTTTTTTAAAAAACTTCAAAATGAATTTCAAACTGATTTATTGCCAATCAGGGAGAGAAACGTGGTATATGTGCTAAATTACATTACATGTATGGGAAATCAAATATCTGAAGCATGGGGATTCCTCTGTCCCTAATCAGCTTATTCTAAAATTAGCAGGTTGGTTCAGTTGTGGGTATCAGGTGAAATGCAATCGACTTTCGAGGAGGATAGTGAATTTGGGAATGCTTCACTAACCAGACGGCGGAAAATCAACTAAGAAAACGTGAAAGAAGTAAACTTCCACTTGCATTGCTCCATAGCCTTAAAAACATGGTTTAGACATGGTATAATCCACAGCTAAAATCTTTCTGTATTGGCAGTTTTATCAGTATTGCCCTGATATACTGGTTTGTTTCCACTCCTTTCTACTAAAGCAATAAAAAAAATCTAGAAAACAATTAGAAAAAAATAGCATTAGGGTGTTTAAGATGTAATGTAAATAAAGTAACAGCATCTAATATAAAGTTTGTGAAAATGGAGTTCCAATACATTTTGAGTTTCAGACTAAACACATATAGGGCAATCAACTGCACAACTAACCAGTTACTTGAAATGAAAGGAACAATGAAGAAACATAAAAAATAAAAAATAAAAAATAAAAAACTTTTCAACAATCATGAAAAAGGGTTTCTAATTTTTGCACCCAACTCAAGTGCGAGAACACAGTAATCTCTTTCACGAATTGTTAGGACACATCCACTCACACTTTATCAAGATCTTTACTTTCTATTCCCTCTGCATCTAATTGAACAGTGGGAATATTATAGTCGCTATCATGAATTATTACGACCCCAAGATCTTCACTTCCTTTCTGCATATAATTGAAGGTTGAGAATGCAATAATCTCTTTCATAAATTATTAAAACCCGTCTTCTCACGCTTTACAAAGATCTTCACTTTCTATTCATTTGCATCTAATTGAAAGGTGGGAATACGATAATCTCTTTCATGAATTATTATTAGTTCCTATGCCGTCTATGCAAAGAAAGAGTCCCTTTGGAAATTCATTTGAAAAATAAAACTGTACTACCCCAAAACCCTAGAATTCCAAAACAGAATCGAATTATTCGAAAAACCTCAGTTCAGTTCTCATATTGTATAACATCAAGAGAGAGAGAGAGAGAGAAGGGATTTGAATGATGTGACCTAAGGCGAGCTTTGGAGAGTTCCCAATAGCAGCGAGAGTAGTGTTGAAGCGCGTCCGCGGCATCTCTGGCGGCCTTAGCAATGGACGAAGAAGGGCTGAGGGCGGCTGCGGCGGCCGATGAAGAGCAAGAAGAGAGTATGAAGGGTCTAGACTGTAGGGGTTTTGTGAGGCCTGATTTCAGAGAATCAAAAGGTGAGGGGATCCCTGAGCTGGAGGAATGGAGGTGAGAGGAAGATGATGGAGCAAAAAGGACGGATAGGATTCCTCCTCCCTCCTCCTCCTCCTCCTCCACTAGGATGACCGCGGTAAGGAGAGACAATAGGGGAAAGGAGAGAATTGGGACGTGTACGTGAAACGAGAGTGGAAGAGAAACTCCCAGAGTTCCTCCACATCATCGCCGGAGAGACAGAAGGAGAGGGAGAGAAGGCAGATCCGAGATGAGACTAATAATACTATGCTAGTCTTCTTTTACTTTCATGCCCCCTTTTGTTGACTCGGGTTGGGTGCACTTGGTTGGGCCTTTTGAAAACCTCCAAAACTAAAACTCAATTTGGTAAATTATATAGTTTTTAAAGAAATATAATTGCTTTCTTTTAGAGAAAACTACCAAAAAAAAAAAAAAAAAAAGAGGACCCTGGATGGCAACTAACCGAAAAACATGCCACTAGTCAATATTGCACTGAAGTGGTTCCTTATGACCACTTCCGTTTTTTTATTAAAGATTTAATTCGTGTGACGATGTCGTCGTTAATTCGTCAAATCTACATTTTCTCTGACCTTCATCATCTACGATTGTTGGTTTTCTGTACCAAAATGAACTAGAACAGAATTCTCTCCTGACATTGAATATTCCTTGTGGAGGCTGCTGATCTCCATTAACGATGTAGGCATAGCACAATTTGACTTTCTTTCATGCGTTATCTATCATAGAGCCCAAGTTTCATATTTACTTTTCAAGAAAAGTTCATTAGGGTTTTGATATATAGTTTATTCATTTCATTATTTTTGTTGTATGATTATTTTTGGGGTGACTAAATCATCAAGGTAAGAACCTTTTGAGAAAGGAGGAAATGAAACAACCAAAGAAAGGGGGAAAACGATGGGAGAAGAAAGGGAAAATGAGAAAAATTGGGTTTCAGGCGATTTGTATGGGATAATAAGTGACGCCGTCAACATACGTTTAAATCTTTAATTTAAAAAAAAAGATATAAGTAGTCACAGGGAACCATTTCCGTGCAATATTGACTAGTGGCACGTTGTTTTTCGGTTAGTTGCCATCTAGGGTCCTTTTTTTGTAGTTTTTTCTTTTTTTTAACTAAAGAAATATAATTACACAGAAAAATCTCCTTAGATATTGTGAAGACTAGAAAGGCCCTCAAATCTCAAACTTTTCTTCTTTTTTTTTTTTTTTTTTTTTTTTTTTTGAGTGGTGATATATGAATGGAAATATCGTTGGTCGTTTTTCTTCTTATTCTTCTTCCTTAACACCAAACCAACTGCATATATGTACACCATTTTTTTATGTTCAAGTCAATACTAAAAACATGAAACCAAATCTCCACATCCAATCATGTCTACTCAAAAGAGCCTAAAACTCATTTTAAAAAAATCAGACTTGGATCTCAAAAAGCCTTATTTTTCATGATAATGGGATCGCTGAATCACTTTGAACAAATAAAGGGCCAACAAATGCATTTTGAACATGGCCATAAATTTAGTTCCTATTAGGGTCCCCTATCCCCTCCAGAACCCCAAAAATGATAAGAACAAGCTCTCCTTTATCATTGTTCCTTTAACTTGGCTTGGGTCATTTTCCCTTTTCATAGTTGAGTATTGGACACTGTAAGTGCCTAAAATAATACGGACTTGTTTTGATGGGAGCTACTGAAGAGCCTCTGATGGAGGGGAGTATTCGCTTGACCTGAGATGAGAAAGAGAGATGGGTTAGAGGCCTTGGCTGTGAAGAGCCGAAGGCACTCCGACGCCTAAGTTAGTCTTGTTACTGAACAAAGGGTGAGTGAATGAAGAGGGAGAGAGGACTTAACATTGCTTACCTTCTGCCCGTTCTGTGCCGTGCCTATTTATAGGTGTTGGCGTCCTCAAATCTTCCCTGAGTGGTGGTTGGTAGATGCACGGTCCCATCGGACCATACCTTTTCCTACAAGTAGAGGTAGGTAGAGGCCCTGTCCTGTCAGACCATACCTTGATCTTTCATATGATTGCTGATGTGACGGCGGAATGAAGTCCACGCTTCTTCCGTATTCGGCGCCCATCTTATCCGTCTGAACCAGGACATGCCCTTATTAATTGCTGATTGACAAGATGCCGACCCCGGCTAACTACTGCCGAGGTGGATCTCGGCATCCGGCACCACAACAGAGATGCATCTCCTCGTTTACCGAGGTGCTCGGACGGATAATCCTCAGCCGAAGTGGGACCTTTCCAGGAGCCGAGATCGGGACGGATTTAGCCGGGTTGCGTCAAACACCGAAACTTGCAAAATATCCTCACACAATTGCCCCCCAAGCTCTGGGTCTCTGAATTCGGCTTCGGGACCAAGAGGTTCATCTCGGTGGGGGATCTTACAGAAGCCCCATTTTTCAAGATTTCTATCTCGAGTATTTTGATGAGGCAATTAAGACCGCTGTCATTCTGTCTCCCAAGGACAATTGATTAGCGGATCCCCTTCGTTTCGTCTCCCCAGATGATTCGAGGGGACTGATGGGAGTGACTCTTCACTTTTTAAGGGAAAACAACTGTCGATGACACGTGTCATCGTTTGGTGGTTTCTCCAATCAATTCTGGAGCAGCGTGTGCACTGCTCGAGGCAGCGGTTCCTGCCTTCGATATCCGAAAGGGCGATTTTCCTCTTATAAGTAGGGGCGTCTCTCCCTCCTTCTCTTACTTTTGCGTTTTTGACTGAGTTTTTGACTGAGAGCGATCTGCTGAAGAAGATCCGAAGGAAGCCCTGCTGCGAATCAAGTTTTCGGTCTTCCTCAACCAACGCGAGCCTTTGTGAGTTCCTCTTCCTTCTTCCTCTATCTGTACCCCGACCCCTTAGGGTTTTTAGTCTAGGGTTTTTCTTTTCGGAAGAATGGGGATCTATAGGCATTAGGTGGATACCCCCGAGGCTATGGAGAGTTTTAGGGAGATATATGGCATCCCTGAAAATGTCGGTACCAGGTTAGACGACCCTGACGATATGTTCGACGGTTTTGTATTCGCCGATGGATGGATGCCTTTCCCCCTGGTTGCCATAGTCGAGGGAGGGGTTAGGTTTCCGGTCCATCCACTGTTGAGGGCGTGTCTGTCAACATGGCATCTCAGCCCCTGTCAGCTGATGCTCAATGGTTACAAGATAATAATGGGGGCCGTAGAACTCAATAGGATCTTAGGGATCAACCTTGGCGTCCACGACATAGAGGATGCATATGATGTGTGCAAATCGGCGGGAGACGGCACCTGTTTTTACCTCCGGGGGAGGCCAGGAAGGGAACAATTTGTTACCGAATTGGAGGATTCGGGCCGCCACGCCGGGAACGACCGCCTATTCGTAACAGGCAATTGGGAGTTCGGGGAGGGAGATACCGCGGCCGAGAAGCGGTACAGGATACCCCGTCATTACGGGATCCCTCCAAGTAATATACCGAACTCCTCCATGCCCTTGTTGTTTTTCTGTTCTTTTCCCTTGTCGGACTAAGCCCCTTGTGTTTTTGTCTGCGCAGAGGTCAGTCAGAGGAGGAGCGAGGCTATCAATTCCAGCTGGAGACCAAACAGCGACTGGCAAAGGGCTGTGCGCAGTTACAAAGGCCACAACACACGCGCCACTTGGTTGCTCCTCGGCTACGAACCGAGGTATAAGACATACATCAAGAGGAAGCCCGCGAGTGACGTTCCGTCGTCCGATCTTGAACGCCGAAGGGCTTCAGGAGCCGAGACCACCACATCCCGAGCCGAACCGGATCCCGATCTTCAACAGATCGTCGATTCCTATTCTTCCCCGAGCTCCGAGGAAAGGAGAATGCCGCCCCGACGCCCTCCTCTGGCAACAAAAGACCTGGGCAGCAAGTTTTTTGGGAAGGAAGCTGCTGCCCCAAATCCCCCTGTCATGAGCAGACAGCCGGCTTCTGCTAGTCAGGGCTCCGCCGGTGCTCCTTCTACCGGATCTCTTGTCCAAGAGCGCCCCGCGGAGATTCCAAAGGAAAAACCTTCGGCGGACAAGGGACCCAGGCCAGAGAAACCGAGCTCATCCAGGCGGGACCGCCCTGCAGGGGAGGAGAGAGAGGGAGCCCCGGAAAAGCGGCCCCGTACTGAGGGTCCGGTAGAGAAGGCCTCGGGAAGAGGTGCGGAGCAGGCCCCGGGGGCCAGCTCGGCACTCCCTCGAGAGGGTCCGGCAATATGGAGGCCGTCCCTGCTGCTTGGGCCGGGGAGGCCGGCCACAGTGGATGACCGCCTCCACGGAAACCCCTCCGTCGCAGCTACGTTCGCCGGTGCCTGCGCTCTTCCGCAGGACATAGAGAGGTTACAGCGACTGGAGGACGGGACTTTGATGGTCGGCATTATTCAATCAGCCTTCTCGGTGAGCCTTTTTAGAACATCTCGATTCTTTTTTGTGGGACTTTCTTGATATCTGAACCTTTCCTTTTACAAATCATTCAGCGGGCGAAGGTGTCTATGGACAGAGTCCAGCACCGGGACACTCGGGTCGAGAAGCTGGAGGCCGAGAAGAAGAAAATATCCGAGGCCCTTGAGGGCGCTCGTAAGAGTCTGAAGGAGGAGGAGGGGAAAAACTTCAGCCTTGTTAAAGATCTCGAATCCGCCGTGAACGAGGTCTGCAAGGTCAAGGAGGAGAGTGTCGTTCTGAAAGCGGCGGCGGAAGTCAAGGCGAAGAGGGCGATCCAGCTTGAGGCCGAGCTGGCTGAGGTGAAAGCCGAGCTTGGAAGAAAGTGTGCCGAGCTGGAGAGAAAGACTTCCGAGCTTGAGGTCGTCTGCAAGGAGAAAGCCAATATCGAAGCTATGACCCAGGCGGAAGTCGACGCTGCTTTTAATGACGGGGTGGGCGAAGCCACCAAGGATTACAAGGCGCAACTCGAAGCCCTGGGTCCGCGCCTGTTTGAGTCCGGGTGCAAGGCTGTTTTAAAGAAGATGGGTGTTCCCGAGGATAACCCCATATATCAGGACCTGCCCAGACTTGAACCCCAGGCTTCGGAAGAGAGTCCGGTTCCCCCCCAAGCCCCAGCAGAAAAGCTCCAGCACCGAGGCTCCCCTTGAAGCTCCGGTTGCCGAGACTACTCCTGAAGTTTCTCCTCCCGAAATTTCCTCCGGGAAAGCCTGACTCTTCTTTTGTACTTTTTTCTTCTCTGTTTGTAAGGACAAGATTGTACTATTTCTTCTATTAATGAAAGATCCCTTTCGCATTTTTGCACTTTCTGAGTGTGTTTGTTGTGTCTTCTTTTTATTTAACTAGGGTGCACTTAGTGAAATTTTCTTTTCGTTACACACTCTTTCGAGGATTGTATGTGTTTTTTTGAATCATGAACCCACACATCAAGAACCTGGCTGGAGGTGTCTGTTCTTAGTGGCAGGGTCTTCTGATAATGTCAAGCTGGAATAAAGAATTGACATAAATCGGTCCTGAATGAAGGTTAGTCTCGTAACTAAGTCCGGGAAGTGGACGGTTATATAGCCAGGCTGGTTCGGCAACCAAGCCTAAGTAACGGCTGGTTTTGTCAGTCGTGCTGAAGAGTGGCTGAAAGAGGGCTGGTCCTGATGACTGAGCAGAGGTGGCTGGTTCCATAATCGAGCCTGGGCAGCTGGTTCTCTTAACCGAGCTGAGGGGTGGCCGGTTCCACAACCGAGCTTGGGCAGCTGGTTCCGTTAACCGAGCTGATGGCTGGTTCCATAACCGAGCCTGGGCAGCTAGTTCCGTTAACCGAGCTGAGGGATGGCTGGTTTCACAACCGAGCCTGGGCAGCTGGTTCCGTTAACCGAGCTGAGGGAAGGCTGGTTCCACAACCGAGCCTGGGCAGCTGGTTCCGTTAACCGAGCTGAGGCAGTCAAAAGAGTCTGACAAAATGGCTAAACCGTGGCAGTTGGAAAATCCATCATCTTTATTGCCTGTAATGAGTACAATTTCAAAAGTAATACTTCTTGAGGTGTGCAGCATTCCAGGGTCGTGGTAGTTCTTTGCCATTCATATCTTCGAGCCTATAAGCAGACTGCCCGGCAACAGAGACAACTTTGAACGGCCCTTGCCAGTTTGGCCCTAGCTTGCCTTCGCTTGGGTTTTTATCTGCAGTCAGCACCTTTTTCAGAACTAGTTCTCCAGCGGAGAACTTCCTTTCTCTGACTTTTTGGTTGTATCCTCTGGCCAGCTGCTGTTGATAGGAGGCCAGGCGGATAGCTGCGGCTTCTCTTCGTTCTTCTGCTAGGTCGAGTTCTCTGGCCAGATTCATGTTGTTTTCATCTCGGTCGAAAAGTTCCGACCTTAGAGTGGGAAGGCCAACTTTGAGGGGTATTACAGTTTCCATCCCATAAGTGCCTAAAATAATACGGACTTGTTTTGATGGGAGTTACTGAAGAGCCTCTGATGGAGAGGAGTATTCGCTTGACCTGAGATGAGAAAGAGAGGTGGGTTAGAGGCCTTGGCTATGAAGAGCCGAAGGCACTCCGACACCTAAGTTAGTATTGTTACTGAACAAAGGGTGAGTGAATGAAGAGGGAGAGAGGACTTAGTATTGCTTACCCCCTGCCCGTTCTGTGCCGTGTCTATTTATAGGTGTTGTCGTCCTCAAATCTTCCCTGAGTGGGGGTTGGTAGATGCACGGTCTCATCGGACCATACTTTTTCCGACAAGTGGAGGTAGGTAGAGGCTCTGTCCTGTCAGATCATACCTTGATCTTTCACATGATTGCTGATGTGACGGCGGAATGAAGTCCACGCTTCTTCCGTATTTGGCGCCCATCTTATCCTTCTGAACCAGAACATGCCCTTATTAACTGCTGATTGACAAGATGCCAACCCCGGCTAACCACTGCCAAGGTGGGATCTCGGTATCCGGCACCACAACAGAGATGCATCTCCTCGCTTAACGAGGTGCTCGGACGGATAATCCTCAGCCGAAGTGGGACCTTTCCAGGGGCCGAAATCGGGACGGATTAGCCGGGTTGCGTCAAACCCCGAGCTTACAAAATATCCCCACACATAATCATATGTCTAAATTTCACAAACATGTCTGTGTTGAACTCTCTCTGACTGGGAAGTGGGCCGCTGGAGTCATCTTCTATGTATGCTGAAGAGTAATGGTTGAGTCCAAAGAATATGGACTGTCCACTTACCAGTACCCTTCATCCCTGTTTTGTCCAAAACCTTGTCCATCAATTCTAGACAGATTAGAGGAGCGAGTAGCCATTTCTGTTGGAGAAAAATAATAATAATAATAAGCAATTACCAGGAAGGAAGATTACAGGAACTACAATTAAAATCAACATAAGTAACAATTAATGGGGAAAAAACAAAGTAAGGAGGAGCTTTCACATAAGCAATTCATAGAATAATTAAACAAAAGGGCCCAAAATCTCAAAGAACAAGGATGGGATTAGTTGACAAAGTTTTCCAAACTTAAAAGGTCAAAATCTATTCTGGACTATGCATAAAGTGCAGGTTTGTCTATAATGTAATACACAAAAACAAGAGTGGCAAAATTCTCCATGATAAATGACCCATTTGGATCTGTTGCCACTACTGAAATAGTTGATAAATTATCAGATGATACCTTCTAAGTAAACATATCTGTTCTAGTAATCAGCAGTAATAGAAATATGCACCAAATTATCATAAAAGAGTAGGAAAGGTAAAAAACATTGAAAAGAATATGGGTCCTTCAAAGATCAAATCTTAAACAACTAGTTGTAACTAATTGTTTTGGTCTTCTCTCTGGATGAAGATACCACCCTCTTTCCTAGCTCCATCTCCAGCCAATGAAAAATGAAAAATTAAATGAACAAAAAACTAACAGGAAAATCCATTGAAAAAAATAATAATAATAGAAAAATCATTGCAGCATATTTTCATACAAGTGCTAGATTTAGGAACAGCTGCATTCAAATTGTGAGCTAATCATTGATTGCAAACATCCTAGAAATGTCCATGGGAATAAGGATTTTCATTTTCCCTATTAATTTTCAGAAGTTCAAAGCACTCAAATTGAATTGAAGTTCCAACAGTTAGGCTATGCATCATGAAATAGAAATAGAACATACGGAGTTGGATGGATGAAAGAGAAGCCAAAAAAAAGAAAAGAAAAACAAAGGAACTGCAAGAAGAATATATTCTTACCTTGAAGACGTGGTTATCAAATCGGCCTGGTGAGATCTGAAGAGCATGGTGAGTTCCATCATTGAAAGCCCATGTCCTACAGACAGTAAGGCCCATCTTGGCACCAGCCTGAAGCATAGTTCTCACCCTGGGCCTGCTGAACTCCTCCATAGCCCGATACATCAACCAGTAAGAATTCCACCCATTCACATAGAATGCCTTCCCATCCACAATAAATTTGAGTCCCATTCCTCTCCACAAAACCCATACAGGGCTATTGAAATTGAGACCTCAAGTCCCCCAAACTCATGTAAATGAAGGCAACACATGAAGTAAAACCAGGAAGAGGATACAGCAAAAGCCCATTGCCTGCTACCATTGTATCGGGAGGATCAGAATGTCCCAAGAAAAACAGCTCAACAGCCACCAAAACTGAACTTTGAAAACCAGTATATAATGTCTCAAGAAAGTGAAAAAAATAAAAAATGAGCCACCCAAATGAGATCTTGCACAACCTTTAGCTGTCACAATGAAGGTTGTTTCTACAAGGTCCTCGTACCTCATTTTATGCCCAACATCAGGCTTGTATGTCCAAGTTGCATAGACTATGATAGTAAAAAAGCCTACCTCTTTGCCCCATTTTGTCTTGGCCTCATAGCCACAGCTGATCACATAGATGGCTTCTTTGAGCAACATTGTTGTAAGCTTGGGCTCTACTTTAGGCATTTGCACAATTGCACCTAAAAATCCCATAACCCATTTGAATTGTTTTATATATATCTTCCATCAACTATAGAGTGGACATGAAATGAGAGGAAAAGAAAATAACTAGAAGAGGAACATCAATAGAATTGAGAGAGAGGTGAGATGGGTTGAGAAGCATACTCCTGGAGGCATGGGCTAACGGTCCTGGAGGCATGGGCTAACGGTCCATTAAACAGGACCATCACACTGGACATCATTAGTAGTAGCTCCGGAAATCCAGTACAAAAAAACAGTCGATTGAGTATGAATTTTAAAAGGAATTAAATCTAAATATAACTGATTTTTAAATCTATGGTATGATACCCACAGGCACAGACGAAGATGATGACGGGCCACTCCCAGTAAAGCTCTGCATCCATGTCATCAATTAGTTCAACTGGGTTCGTATATGGACCACTTCCTCTTGCAAGGCTACCCTCTGAGCTCTCTCCATCTCTGCTATCCTCGCGGATTCAATAGCTGCAGCTCGTGCTTCAGTAGCTGCAGCTCGTGCTTCAGCAATTGAAGCTCGTGGGCCATATATATTCGAGGGAGTGACACCTAACCCAAACGTACGAACCCAGCCACGTCTATCTTCTCCCATCACTTGGGTGAAGATGTCATCTCGTGTTGTCCTGCTTTGTGAGCTTTTCGGAAGTTGGCTAAGTCTCTCATTGAGTTGTCTTTGCAATTCAGAATTTTGGACTCTGTCAGTTTTTAAGTAAAACTCATCAATTCTTGCACACAAATGTATTCAACCAGCAGCTGTCTGCTCATTTCAGTAACTCCAGTAGAGGAATTAGAAGCATTGAGAGTGAGAATTAGACAGAGTTTTTGAGTCTGTTTGAATATATGAGTTTTCGTAGAAGTTCTTAAAAAGTAATTTAGAGTTAATTCAAGGGTTTTCATATATGTAATCTAGATTTTTTTTTACTATCCTCAGTATCTTTTACAGTTCACTATTTCAGAAAAGTTAGGATTTTAATTAGGATGTTATATATATATATATATATTAGTTATCCTTGTGTTTCTATTAAGGAATAGTATGATTTAGTATTATTTATAGGATTTTTCCTTGAATTCTTCTTTGTAGATTTAGAATTTTGTAAACAGATTGAATTAATATGATGATATTCTTCATTTTTTTTTTTTAAACACTTTTGGCTACGCTATCCTCCAAACAGCAAGGCCCTTGATATGGGAAGAAAGGAGTAGACTTTAGAAAAAATTAAACAAAAAAGTTGCAGACAGTCTACCCAGAAACACAGGATTCTTTCTCTCCCCATGTAAGAAAATTGATCGATCGGCAGGATTGCACATGACAAACACAAATTTGCCATATACATTGGCAGTGGAACCCACAATCAAGAAATGTTCAGTTGGCCATTTGACTGGGGGACAGTGCCACAGTGGAGACACTGTAATTGGCGCAGTGCGACTGCCATGCTCTAGTCTACACCATACAACATTCTCATGATGGATGGGTAATAACATGGTGGGCTACTGGGCTTGTAAGTTGTATCTGACCATGTACTGCGCCTTCAATGGTGGGAACTTTTGTGAAGGCCATGATGACTGTTTCCATGACTTTTTCTCTGTATGCCACACTGTATTCCATTTGTTCTCTTTCATTCCTTTTATACTAGTTGAGTGATGAACGACTGGTATTGCTCTCGTACTATATTTAATTTTTTGAATGATGAATCACACCTACAATGGCTTTACTGTATCTGTTATATGTTTTCACTGGATAAGGATAACAGTATGAGGAGCAGCTTATGCTCAAACTTGCATGGCCTGGACTATACGAAAATGCAATTGGGATTAATTAAGCTTGTTCGGGTTCAAACTTCGAACTCAAATTCCTACTTCAGTCCAGATTTTGAAGTCTGCTTTTTAGGCAGGCTTGGGTTTTTGTGGTGATACTTAGATGAGTGCTAACCCTTAGATCATTTTAATTAATAGATCAATAGCTCTCAAATTTAATGATTTAAAAAGATATATATTTTAGAACATGTATCCAACGATGAGTTACATTCGAATGAGGTAACTACTAGATTTTTTTGGATTGTTGACAGGAAGTGGAAAATGCCTAAAAGGGAGGGATTCCACATTTGCTCCCATTAGGACCATGCCGTGGGAGCATTTCTGTTTTTATATATTATTTATAGAGAAATACTTTTGTAAGAAATGCCCACACATAAGGATGTTGAAAACCATCTTATTTTTTCACCTACCATTAGACCCCATTTTAACAACCCCCCTCACCCTTCCCTCCCAAAAAATAAAACATAAAAATAAAAAAAATAATAATGATAATGATGAAAAAATATATCTAATTGACACTCACTCAATTTTTATACCTGATATGGAAAAAATATATAAAACCGTTAAATTTGAAAGCCATAGACCGACGTGAAATATTCCAATTCATATTTCTAAACCCAAGAATAAATTGGACAGGCTTAGACTTTGTTCATATTTTCTATCCCGTGTGCCGACGACCTCCTTGCTTTTGTTGCTTATTACATGTATATTTCACCTCCAAGTAGGTAGAGTTCTTGTGGACCCTTGTACTTTGTGGTTGGATTTGGGTTGAGAAATTCTTCCTGGTTATTAAATTGCTATCTTCATGTTTGGTTTCAAAGTTGCTAGTTGCTACCCAACCAGAGGTCCAGAACCCAACACTACTAATACAATTTTCTACCCCGGAAAAAAAAGAAAAAAAAAAAAAAAAAAAAAAAGGGAAAACACTCTTTGTACATTTGTCACCGTGTATATATATATATATATATATATATATATATCTGTGGTTTTTTTTTTTTTTTTTTTTTTTTTTTTTTTTTTTTTTTTTTTTTTTTTTTTTATGTAAGGGTAACACTGTTACCAATCTTCTTTGTATCTCTATGCCAAGGCATATAACAACATGCAAAGAGCAAATAAAAAAGAACAAACAACTTAACTAGAAGAGTTTCTTTCCAATTGTGTCTATGGTCGATTAATTTTCTACTAAAAGAATATGGAAACTATGGTGGAAGATGCCAGCAGAACACTTCGTTTTTAGAATTTCATTTTCTTTTATTTTGGAAAAGAGAGAGAGAATGCAATTGGTTTTTAAACCCAAATAATGATTTTAGCATGTTCAACAAGGATTAAACATACCATCACATCCTGTGATGCTCGATCCACGAGCTGCCCATCTCGGCGTGTATGAGTCATTCGGAACACTTCTATCTGGTCCGGCACCTCCCCATTGGGATCTCGTGCCCGCTATAATCATTTAAAATAGTTAGATTAAAAACAATGAGATGGATATCCAAAGTATTATATTAACAAAAATAATTTAATTAAATAAGAAATTACCGCTTCATCGCGTATTTGGGTGAAACTTTTTGTTCCGGCCATATGACTCATCGTCTGTGCCTCGCGATTTATAGAGTTTCTCCTCGTTTGCGCCTATTTATGATAATCAAACATTAGTTTTTCGAATAAGATAAACAAAAGTAAAAGCAAAAATAAAAAATTCGTTTTAGAAATCATAAAGTTCTTATTTATTTCATACGACCCCCTCCTGAGACCCCCAAAACGTAACGAGTGACGCCCATTGGTCCGGATTCACTCTAGCAGGACAGTGCTGCAACCGCTCATGAATGGTATGATATGGTTTATAATATTTCTTCTTCAATGAGGCTTTCCAATTCCTCCAGCTGCGGCTTATCGCAAAGTAAACCCATCTCTTCGATTTCTTGTCATTGCCCAAATTAAATCTTGCCTGCAAGACATGCATGAAAAACTCGACATTAGTACAAATAAAACACATGCTATCATCATAATTGAATCAATTACATTAATACCTGTATAGACTGCCACATATCCATTATCCGCTCTGCAGGCATTCTCCTCCAATCAGAATAATTGAGGGGAGCTTTCTACCCATCTCTTGCAATGACGCCAAGATACGAAGACAAAAGTCTCTCATTCCTTCCAATGGGCTGCCCATATTCATTACATTCTACCACGATGCGTTCTCGCTGATTAGTGAGAGCAATGCATCGATTTGGGCCTCTTGTCCTCCTTACTTGAGTCCCTGTTTAAAACACAATTCAATAATTAAAGGGAAATGAAGGTCAATAATTTCAAATGATATCAATAGATTTTGAAAGTGAAAAGGAATTTCATATTTTGAAATTGAACCTAACTAATATCAGTAAAGGAAGACTAAATTTGACAATCCTGCATAAATTTTAGTTAACAATAGATTATTAAATAACAGGGGATTTTCATATAGTTCTTTTTATGCTTTCAGTCTTGTGATTTTAGCTGTAACTTGACATTTTATAATTTCAATACCAGTCCCAGCATTTCCACATTGCTAAATAATGTATGAAATTCTGAACTGACATATTCATAGACATCATATTGTGATTCAAGAAAAAAAATTCAAGAAAATCGAATAAGAAAGCAACTAAAATTCAAGACCCGATACATAAATCAAACAAAATCCAAGGCAGAATGTTTTGGATGGAAATTTGGAGTATTGGGTCATTGTAATTGATTAAAAAAAGAAAAGAAAAAAAAAAAACGGAATAAAAAACACAAAAAAGCAAAAAAAAATCCAAAATCCAGAAAAACAAAAAATATATCAATCATAAATCAAATCCCATTAGGACAAACATCATATTAGCAAAAGCAAAAACTAAAAGAAGAAAAACTGAATGCACCAATGTGTGTATAGTTTACTCATTTTCAATAATATTCTCCCTCTCTCTCTCTCTGTCTGTCTACGCGTTTACTTTGATAGATACCATATATAGCACAGGATGAGACCCTTTTACAGTAAAGAGTACAATACTTAAGATTATTTGCCTTGAACACAACACAACGCATGGCATATAGCATGAACATCCATCCATGCCACGTTACAACTGGAAATGAAGAGGATTGGCTTAGCTAAGAAGATGCTATGAATGGATTATGAATATAATAGTTGTTGCTGTTATGAATATAATAGTTGTTGCTATGAATGGTTTTAGTTTTCACCATTTGACCAAACCTTATAAATATTAAGTAATAGCTGTTGCTGGTTCTCTATTATGCATGGGTCATAGCTCAGGGCAGGGTCTCACTAACAACACTGTCAACCGCAAAACGGTTTCATTTTAATGTAAGATACAAGAATATCATAAATGTGTTGGGTCATCTGTAATCCTACTGTAGCTCCAAATATTATCCATCTGGTGAGCATTCTATAACTGTCAGGCTAATCTCTTCTGTTCCATTGTTTTCCTATTCATTACAGGCATGGTGTAAAACAAGTGAGAACTGGGTGGGTTGATGGGCTAGCTTACATAACCCAATGCATGCAATACTGAAATGGGTCCATGATCATTTAATCACAAGATATATATATATATTTAATAGAAAAAGATAGATAATAAGAAATGAAAATAAGCAACACAACAACAATAATATAAAATCATTGCAACATAGAACAAAATAACAACAATGAGTGTTGAACACACAAAGAATTAGCAAAAGAAGAGAATATTATCAAACCTAAAATTCCTATGAAACTATTTTTGAATATATGTAATTACCTGAAGTGGATGCCTGGGTATCCATCCGTGCTGGCCGGTCCCCTGTCTGTGATGAAGATGACATATCTAACGTGTGCACCAATGAGCTTATATTCAATAATAGTCACTTAGTAAATTCAAGGAATTTTTAAAACACAAAAGAAATACTTGGGAATTCAATTACATGTTACAAAAGTGGAGTCATATATATATATATATATATATATATATATTATATATATACGTTGACATCCCATTTCAAAAATCCGAAATGGTATCAGAATCTACAAACTCATTGTCATCAAATTCAGAATCATCTCCCTGGTCCTCTCTCGTCGCTTGGGTGCTTAGAGGTGTGTCAATAGTTGTCCCAGGTACATCTGCCCTTACTTCACTAATATGATCAACATCAATACAAATGTCTTCTAACCGTTGAGCATCATATGACTGACTTTCCAAGTATGTCTCCTCTTCATTTGCATTAAATGAATTCCCATGCATGTCAAAAAAATCCCTCGGTTTTGTCATAATAGCAACGTGCCAATCGGTTTCTACCGGGTCTTCCACATAGAACACTTGCAAGGCTTGAGAGGCGAGCACAAATGGTTCATTGGTCCTTAATAATCGCTTCAAATTTACAAGCGTAAACCCTAACCCATCTGGCTTGACACCCCTGCCTTGGGATGTGACGTCGACCCAATCACATTTGAATAAGACCACCTTTCGCTCTTCATAGTAATCCAATTGTATGATATCAGTCAAAACACCATAGTAGGTAATATCTCCAATGGCAGGGTTCATGTCCTTAGTACTTGCAAAGCTTGATGTCTTTGCAGTAACCACAACTCCGCTATTTTGAGTCTTACTTTTCTTATCAAGATCCTTCGTGCGGAACCTAAACCCATTTATCACAAACTTGGAGAAGCTACTAGCCACCTTACTAGGACCTCTAGCTAGCAATCTAAGGTCCGTAGTAACCTGTTTGTCACCTTCTAGTCGCAAGCAATCAACCTGTGTGATTACCACATGTTAGTCACACACCAAATTACATGTATGAACAATACATGTGACACATATAGTGATGATATCTTCTTACTTACATGAGATTCAAACCATTTCGGAAATTGATCATTGTGCATGCGTTCTCTATCAATTTGTCGCTTGTGACAATTATTAGTGTAGATCTTTTTACGGTGTTCTCTGTGTACAAAAAATGGCCTATTAGAACAATATGCATTATATTTGATTGCTTAAAAAAATTAATAACCAAGATGAAGTAAATGTCTTACTCGACAAATGGGGCCACTTCAGCGCAATTAAAGAGAATATACCGATGCATCTGCTCCCATGCATCGTGCATCAAATTTATCGATGTTTCCTTCCCAAGTGCACGACCTGGCTTTGAGAAAATCAATGACATTTGATTTGTCTCAGTTGCACCGTGATCATAATTCCTTGGTGCACGGGTTGACTTTGTCTCCACATCATGCAAATACCTTGAACAAAAAGTCAAGCATTCTTCTGCAAGGTATCCCTCTGCTATTGAACCCTCAGGTCGACTTTTATTGCGCACATATGACTTGAGAGTAAGCAAGTACCTATGGATAATTAGAAATAACGTATTGTGAGAACAGTTTTTACAAAAACACTATCGTTTCTACATTGACATGTTGAAACAAATACAAGGACCACTACTAGAAAATCAGCTTTTGGCGCTGAGAAAGCGTGCGACTGCCAGTGGCGGTCGCAAAAAGTGGCTTTAGCGACCGCCATTGGCGGTCGCTAAAACCATTGTGGCGGTCGCTAAAGCCCTCATTATATAACAGCCGAGCCCCTCCTTTTTTCTCCTTCCCACTCTCTTTTTTCCTCTCCCGCGCCCAAACCCCGCCCTTCCTGCGCCAAACCCTGTTCTCCCGCGACACCTGCCACGCCATCGCCGGAGCCGCCGCCGTTTCTCCGTCTCCGTCTCCGTCTCGGTC
>QPKB01000003.1:36278478-36294960 GCA_003546025.1 Camphora micrantha | reverse complement strand
GGGACCCAGGCCAGAGAAAACCGAGCTCATTCCATGCGGACCGCCCTTGCAGGGGAGGATGAGAGAGGAGCCCCGGAAAAGCGGCCCATACTGAGGGTCCGGTAAGAAGGCCTCGGGAAGATGTGCGGAGCAAAGGCCCCGGGGGGCCAGCTCGCACTCCCTCGAGCAGGTCGCGCAATATGAGGCCGTCCCTGCTGCTGGGCCGGGGAGGCGGCCACACAGTGATGACCGCCTCCACGGAAACCCCTCCGTCACAGCTACGTTTCGCCGGTGCCTGCGCTCTTCCGCAGGACATAGAGAGTTACAGCGACTGGAGAGACGGGACTTTGGATGGTCGGCATTATTCAATCAGCCTTCTCGGAGCCTTTTTAGAACATCTGATTCTTTTTTGTGGGACTTTCTTGATATCTGAACCTTTCCTTTTACAAATCATTCAGCGGCGAAGGTGTCTATGGACAGAGTCCAGCACCGGGACACTCGGGTCGAGAAGCTGGAGGCCGAGAAGAAGAAAATATCCGAGGCCCTTGAGGGCGCTCGTAAGAGTCTGAAGGAGGAGGAGGGGAAAAACTTCAGCCTTGTTAAAGATCTCGAATCCGCCGTGAAACGAGGTCTGCAAGGTCAAGGAGGAGAGTGTCGTTCTGAAAGCGGCGCGGAAGTCAAGGCGAAGAGGGCGATCCAGCTTGAGGCCGAGCTGGCTGAGGTGAAAGCCGAGCTTGGAAGAAAGTGTGCCGAGCTGGAGAGAAAGACTTCCGAGCTTGAGGTCGTCTGCAAGGAGAAAGCCAATATCGAAGCTATGACCCAGGCGGAAGTCGACGCTGCTTTTAATGACGGGGTGGGGGAAGCCACCAAGGATTACAAGGCGCAACTCGAAGCCCTGGGTCCGCGCCTGTTTGAGTCCGGGTGCAAGGCTGTTTTAAAGAAGATGGGTGTTCCCGAGGATAACCCCATATATCAGGACCTGCCCAGACTTGAACCCCAGGCTTCGGAAGAGAGTCCGGTTCCCCCCCAAGCCCCAGCAGAAGCTCCAGCACCCGAGGCTCCCCTTGAAGCTCCGGTTGCCGAGACTACTCCTGAAGTTTCTCCTCCCGAAATTTCCTCCGAGAAAGCCTGACTCTTCTTTTGTACTTTTTTCTTCTCTGTTTGTAAGGACAAGATTGTACTATTTCTTCTATTAATGAAAGATCCCTTTCGCATTTTTGCACTTTCTGAGTGTGTTTGTTGTGTCTTCTTTTTATTTAACTAGGGTGCACTTAGTGAAATTTTCTTTTCGTTACACACTCTTTCGAGGATTGTATGTGTTTTTTTGAATCATGAACCCACACATCAAGAACCTGGCTGGAGGTGTCTGTTCTTAGTGGCAGGGTCTTCTGATAATGTCAAGCTGGAATAAAGAATTGACATAAATCGGTCCTGAATGAAGGTTAGTCTCGTAACTAAGTCCGGGAAGTGGACGGTTATATAGCCAGGCTGGTTCGGCAACCAAGCCTAAGTAACGGCTGGTTTTGTCAGTCGTGCTGAAAGAGGGCTGGTCCTGATGACTGAGCAGAGGTGGCTGGTTCCATAATCGAGCCTGGGCAGCTGGTTCTCTTAACCGAGCTGAGGGGTGGCCGGTTCCACAGCCGAGCTTGGGCAGCTGGTTCCGTTAACCGAGCTGATGGCTGGTTCCATAACCGAGCCTGGGCAGCTAGTTCCGTTAACCGAGCTGAGGGATGGCTGGTTTCACAACCGAGCCTGGGCAGCTGGTTCCGTTAACCGAGCTGAGGGAAGGCTGGTTCCACAACCGAGCCTGGGCAGCTGGTTCCGTTAACCGAGCTGAGGCAGTCAAAAGAGTTTGACAAAATGGCTAAACCGTGGCAGTTGGAAAATCCATCATCTTTATTGCCTGTAATGAGTACAATTTCAAAAGTAATACTTCTTGAGGTGTGCAGCATTCCAGGGTCGTGGTAGTTCTTTGCCATTCATATCTTCGAGCATATAAGCAGACTGCCCGGCAACAGAGACAACTTTGAACGGCCCTTGCTAGTTTGGCCCTAGCTTGCCTTCGCTTGGGTTTTTATCTGCAGTCAGCACCTTTTTCAGAACTAGTTCTCCAGCGGAGAACTTCCTTTCTCTGACTTTTTGGTTGTATCCTCTGGCCAGCTGCTGTTGATAGGAGGCCAGGCGGATAGCTGCGGCTTCTCTTCGTTCTTCTGCTAGGTCGAGTTCTCTGGCCAGATTCATGTTGTTTTCATCTCGGTCGAAAAGTTCCAACCTTAGACTGGGAAGGCCAACTTCGAGGGGTATTACAGCTTCCATCCCATAAGCCAGGGAAAAAGGAGTAGCCGAGGTGGATCGTCTTGGCGTAGTCCTGTACGCCCAAAGGACGCTCGGGAGCTCTTTGACCCATCTTCCCTTGGCCCTGTCAAGCCTTTTCTTGAGGCCATCGAGCACCACTTTGTTTGAGATTTCGGCCTGGCCGTTGCTCTGTGGATACGCTGGGGATGAGTAACGGTTTCTGATACCAAGTTCCTGGCAGAAGTTCCTGAAGAATTTTGAATTGAATTGAGTCCCGTTGTCCGAGATCAATATCCGAGGGATTCCAAATCTTGTTACAATGTTCTTCCAGACGAAGTTTCTTATGTCCTGTTCGGTAATGGAGGACAACGGTTCTGCCTCTATCCACTTTGTGAAATAATCCGTAGCTGTTATTAGCCACCTTTTATTTCCCAGAGTTCGGTGTAGAGGTCCGACGATGTCTAGTCCCCATTGAGCGAAGGGCCACGGGCTTGAAAGTGGGCTTAGATCCTGGGCTAGCTGATGGAGAGAGTGTGAGAACTTCTGACATTTCTCGCACTTCCTGGCATAGAGTTGTGCATCCTTCTGCATGTAAGGCCACCAGTAGCCTTGACTGATGGCTCGATAAGCCAACGACCGACCTTCGATGTGGCTTCCACAAATGCCTTCATGGATTTCATATAGAAAATCTTCAATCTTGCTCGGGTGAACGCACAGGAGATAAGGTCCTGTGAAGGATTTTCTATATAGTCTGCCTTCTGGAGATAGCCAAAACCGAGTTGCTCTCAGCCTGATTTTTGTGGGCCTTGCTCTTGTCTTCGGGAAGCTGGTCATTTTTTAGATAAGCCACTATTGGGTCCATCCAAATGGGACCGAGATCAGCATATAAGATGAGCCGAACTGGAGCGAGCTCTATGCTAGGCGATTCCAGTGTTCCCACTTCGATGGTTCTCTTCCTGCCAGCTTCAACAGCTGATGCCAGACTAGCAAGGGCGTCGGCATGGGAATTTGATTCCCTGCCGATCTGCCTGACTTCAGCCTTTTGGAACTGAGAGAGAAGTTGCTTTGCGCGGGACACGTATGCGGCCATCCTTTCGTCGCGAGCTCAGTAGTCTCCGCTGAGTTGGCTCGTCACTAACTGAGAATCGCTGAAAACCGCCAGCTGTTTTGCCCCCAAGATCTTGGCACTGTCTAAGCCTGTGATTAGTGCCTCATATTCAGCTTCGTTATTGGATGCTTTGAAGCAGAGCGTCAATGCCTGTTCGATGACGAGACCTTCTGGGGATTGGAGCACTATGCCGATACCGGACCTCTTCGTCGTTGATGATCCGTCCACGAAGACTTTCCATGTTGTGCCAAGGAATTGCTTCCAGGATTGATGTTTGGCTTTGGTGGCTTCATCTCTGCTTGCGATATCATCTCCCTCATTATTGCCCCCCAGTTCGGTAGCCAACTTATTTGGTGCCGAACTCGGAGAAACGAATTCGACAATGAAGTCCGCCAAGACTTGAGCCTTGATTGCCGTTCTGGGCTGATATTGTATATCATACTGCCCTAGTTCGACAGCCCATTTTGAAATTCTTCCGGAGAAATCTGCCTTCCTGAAGAGGGACTTGAGCGGATGTTCTGTAACAACCATTATGGTATATGTCTGGAAGTAATGGGAGAGTTTGCGAGAGGCATTGTCGAGGGCCAGCGCAAGCTTTTCTAGTGGTAGGTATCTGGTCTCGGAGTCGAGCAGGGTCTTGCTCGTATAGTAGATAGGCTTCTGCTGCCTGTCTTCTTCTCTAATCAGCACCGAGCTTACTGCATGGTCCGAGACTGCTAGGTACAGGTAGAGTACTTCGCTTTGCAGTGGCGTCGACAATATGGGGGGTGAGGACAAATAGCTTTTGAGCCTCTGAAGAGCCTGGTCACACTCCGGAGTCCACTGAAATTTTGAACTCTTTTTCAAGAGCTGAAAGAAAGGGAGACACTTGTCTGAGGCGCGGCTTATGAAGCGGTTGAGCGCGGCCGCCATCCCAGTAAGCTTCTGTACCTGCTTTGTTGTGGTCGGGCTCTGGACTGCTTGTATTGCCGAGATCTATTCTGGATCAGCCTCAATCCCTCGTCTGGTGACCAAGCTTCCCAAGAATTTGCCAGAGCCAACTCTGAATGCGCATTTCGACGCGTTTAGTTTCAGTCTGAATTTCTTCAGGATGTTGAAAACTTGCCGGAGGTCGGCCAGGTGGTCTTCTGACTTCTTGGATTTGACGACCATGTCGTCAACGTAGACTTCCACGGATCTGTCGAGGTGTGCTTGGAACATTTTTGTGACCAGTCGTTGGTAAGTTGCCCCCGCATTCTTTAACCCGAAGGGCATCACTTTGTAGCAATAGATGCCTCTGGGAGTTATAAATGATGTTTTTTCCTCGTCCGTTCCGTACATCGGGATCTGGTGGTACCCCCGATAGGCATCAAGGAAGCTCATCCTGTCATGCCCTGCGGTGGCGTCGATTAGCTGGTCGATCTTGGGGAGTGGAAAGCTGTCTTTGGGACAAGATCTGTTGAGATCGGTGAAATCAACACAGACCCTCCACTTCCCGTTCTTTTTCTTGACCACCACAGTGTTGGCGAGCCATTCGGGGTAGTGGACTTCTCTTATTGCTCCCGCCTCTAGGAGTTTGTCGACCTCTTCCATCACCGCTTCGGCCTGCTGGGCCCCCGACCGCCGAGCTTTCTGGATGACTAGTTTGTGCTTTGGATCCACGTTCAGTCTGTGACTTATGATTTCCGGGTCAATGCCGGGCATTTCGTAGGGGGTCCAGGCGAAGACTTCCCTGTTCAGCAACAGGAAGTCAAGGAGCTCGGTCTTCTCCGACTCGGCGAGCTGGCTACAGAGTAAGAAAAACCTTTCGGGGTCTTGTGGGTCGATTCTGACCTCGGCCAAGTCCTCAGTACTCTTCTGCTCGGGAGTTCGGCCGTAGTCCTCCAACTCTGCTTCCAGCTCGGCCATATGTACTTGGGGCGGCTCCTTTTCTCCAGATGTAACGGTCATTAAGCATTGTTTGGCCATTTCTTGGTCACCTCCGACTGTAATTATCTCGATCCTGCTATTCTTGTCTTCCAATGGGAATTTCAGCTTCTGGATATGGGTGGAAGGCACAGCTTCCATGCTGTGCAGCCAGCTCCTTCCCAGTATTGCATTGTAGGGTGATAGCACGTCCACTACTAGAAAGTCAGCCTGCATGCTGGCTCCTCCGACCTGAACCCTCATGGAGACCTTTCCTTTGGGGTAAACTGGCTTTGAACTGAATCCCACAAGAGGGGTGCGAGATTCTTGCAGATCTTCTGCTTTAAGGCCCAGTTTTTTGAAGCAGTCGAAGTACAGGATTTCCGACGAGCTGCCAGGATCTATGAGTACCCTTTTGACCATGAAATTTTCGAGCTTCAGAGTGAGCACCAACGAGTCATTGTGAGGAGAGCGAACTCCGTGAAGGTCTTGGTCTGAGAACCAAATTCGGGGCTTGTCGGCCCGAGCTTTTTTTGCAGCTGGTTCCAGCTCGGCCTCCAGCACCTGCCTACTGTGGCAAGCCCTTCTGGCTTCGACATGCGCCTGATTGATCCCTGTCGCCACGGGCGCCAAGTGAATGACGTTTATGATCCCTTCCGTCTCATTGTTGTCTTCATTACCTCGGCGTTGCCGAGAACGAATATCATGGCTGCTCTCTTCCTTTACATACTCCTTGAGGCGTCCTTCTTTGACGAGCTTTTCAAGGTAGGATTTAAGGGACGCGCAGTCCTCTGTCATATGTCCATTCTACCTGTGATATGAACAGAATTTATTTGGATTCCGGGTGAAGGGATCACTCCTCATTGGCTGGGGCGACGTAAAGAATGGCTGCGTCTTGATCTTGGTGAGGATCCTGTAGATGGGCTCCTTGAAAACAGTATTCACCGCCCTATATGAATCTGATGGTGGCCTGTTCTTCATCCTTCCCTCCGAGGTGGAGGGTAAGGCCATCGCCGGACTTGCTGGGGACTTCTGATGGCTTATCTCCTCCTTGCGGAACGGCTTCTTGTCCTTCTGGGGGAGTCGGTCCTCGAAGTGGCCATCTTGGAGTTTGAGACCAAAGTTCTCTCGAGCACTGGTCTCATCTTCCTCCTGCTCGACAAACTGGTTCACCCGGGTCATGAGTGCTTTCATCGTGCCCACAGGGTATCGAACAAGCTCCCTTCGGAGTTCGGCCCGGCAACAAGGCCTCCTTAAAGAACATTACAGCCAGCTATTCGTTTGCATCTTCGATCTGGCTATAGATGGTTCAAAACCTTTTGGCGAATCGAGTCACGTTCTCGTCCCGCCTCATCCTCATAGCCATCAGGTCCTGGTTGGTTTTTGGAATGACCCGATGTGCCTGAAACTTTTCCAGGAAGGAGCCTGTGAGTTGTCGCCAGCCTAAGATCGATCCTCCTGGGAGGGCACAGAACCATCGGAGAGGAAGATCGCCCAGGCTGGAAGAGAATACCCTACAGTTTAAGTGCCCAATGTCGCCCCATACCGACATCCGCTGGGTGAAGTGCCTTAGGTGGGCCGCAGGATCCGAGGTCCCGTCATAGAGGGTGAATCTTGGGATGCTGAACTTCTCGGGAAGAGGGAAATTCCTTATCTCCCGTGAGAATGGGGAGACGCCAAGTTCTCCAGAGCTGTAGATGTTTAGTCGATCGCGGGCGAAGCCGGCCACTTCCATGTTCTGCTGGATGGTTTGCTTAATGTGGTGGTCAAGCCATTTTGGCATACCGCCTTCATCTTGCGCCTTTGGCTTCTTTTCTCCTTGAGTGTCGCCGGGGCTGCTACTAGAGCCTTCTTCGTAGGTCTGATGGCGTTTTTTGCTGTTGAGGGCTCGGTTATGGAACCCGGAAGGTGGAGCCTGATTCGCCGTTCGCAGCTGCTGCTGAAGTTGGCGTATCAGTTCCTCCTTTTCCTGGATGATGGTGTTTTGCGCTCTAATCTCCTTAGCTCGCGGATCGTAGTCGGGATTACCTCCTTCGGTTCGTCTGGATCCGACGACCGTTGGAGATCTGTCCCTTAGGGGTTCTCTTGCAAGACGGGATCCGCCCGAGATTCTTTTTTGACGAGGGGGAGATGGTCGTCGTGGAGGACGCTGGGCAAGCTGACTGTCTCGCCGGAGAGGAGCCGTTCGTCGCTGAGGACGCTTGGTAGGCTAAATGCCTTGTCGGGGAGGAGCCGTTCGTCGCTGAGGACGCTTGGCAGGCTGACTGCCTTGCTGGGGAGGAGCCATTAGAAGTGGCTCTTTCCCAGCCCTCCTCTGAGGAGGGGATTGCTCCTGTAGCGCCAGCGGCGGCTACTCCAGCGCCGCTTCCCATCGTTCTGAGTGCTCTTGCGAGATTAGTACTTCTTGTAATATTGGCGACGGCGGCCTTGGGGGCCTTTCTTGCCGCGCACCAGATGGTGCCACTTCTTGCAGCACCGGCGATTGCGGCACTGGCACGGCTCGCGGTGTTTCGGCTATCTTTTTTGCTTGAGGTGGCATATTGTATCTTCAACTTCCCCACAGACGGCGCTAATTGTAAGTGCCTAAAATAATACGGACTTGTTTTGATGGGAGCTACTGAAGAGCCTCTGATGGAGGGGAGTATTCGCTTGACCTGAGATGAGAAAGAGAGATGGGTTAGAGGCCTTGGCTGTGAAGAGCCGAAGGCACTCCGACGCCTAAGTTAGTCTTGTTACTGAACAAAGGGTGAGTGAATGAAAAGGGAGAGAGGACTTAGCATTGCTTACCTTCTACCCGTTCTGTGCCGTGCCTATTTATAGGTGCTGGCGTCCTCAAATCTTTCCTGAGTGGTGGTTGGTAGATGCACGATCCCATCGGACCATACCTTTTCCCACAAGTGGAGGTAGGTAGAGGTCCTGTCCTGTCAGACCATACCTTGATCTTTCACATGATTGCTGATGTGACGGCGGAATGAAGTCCACGCTTCTTCCGTATTCGGTGCCCATCTTATCCGTCTGAACCAGGACATGCCCTTATTAATTGCTGATTGACAAGATGCCGACCCCGACTAACCACTGCCGAGGTGGATCTCGGCATCCGGCACCACAACAGAGATGCATCTCCTCGTTTACCGAGGTGCTCGGACGGATAATCCTCAGCCGAAGTGGGACCTTTCCAGGAGCTGAGATCGGGACGGATTTAGCCGGGTTGCGTCAGACACCGAGCTTGCAAAATATCCTCACACAGACACCACATGTCTCCTCATCATTGCAAGCTGTTCTTTTTCCTAGTCTATGTAAGCAATGCCTTAAAATTTATTTGCCTTTAATACTGAATGAAAGAACCATGGTCTAATTTTTTTTACTTTTGTTCTTATCACAAGGCAGGGTTGTTGTCCATTGGAAGATGGACCCTCTCCCTAATGAAGACAATCAACTTCTGTATGTTTACTACATTCGTAGTATTCATGATTGGAAGTATATGTGAATCGCAGCCACATTATCGCACTCAGTGTCATTGGAAGATGGACAGTAACATCCAATTCTTAATAGCTTTTTGAGCCACAACATTTTAAAAGTACCGTGTTCCATAACATGATGATTTTAGCCTTGTCAAATGGGCAAAAAGCCAGCTATTACAGGATGTTGAATTTGGGACTGATTGTCCTTGGAACTGGTTGGATTCAAACTTAAAGGATTAAAACTCTTAAAACTGGGATAGGTTGTGCTTATGTTTTGGGCTGTTGGGTGTGCCTTCATTAGGCCCAATTTAGCACTATAAAATGCTGTCGCCTGTCGATGTGGTTGGGTTAAGGGCTAGTTGGATGGGAGTAAAAAACGCATAGGTTAGGAAAGATATTTAAAACGGAGTGGGCACATTTTCTATGACTGAATTAGAGCAGAATTTGGGAAGGCTTCGGATTGCAGGAATCCAGGTAAGCAGGGTTGAATTGGCTGAGATATTCTTGTTGAGCTCTGAATTATAGCTGATGATCATGGAGTTTTTGCTGAATAAACAGTTTATAGGTAAGGAATTTTGAATGGAATTTCATGGCTGGATCTCTGCAGAAATTTCAGTAGTATTTTGGCCATGGTGGAGGGCTTTTGAATTTGTAAAATGAAGGAAAAATTGAAGGGAGAGGAAGAAAGAGAAGGTGCTAATTTGAACTGTAAGAACAAGTTGATATCATAAGAGCAATCCTCAACAAAGTTACCTGTTTTGTTACCATACTGATGTAGGATGAGGCCTCAGAGTTACACTTTGTCTTCAAACTGCTGCGGGTATGCTTTGAAGTCTTCACCTAGGGGAGGCCATTAGAATCATCTCCACTGTGTGTCATGTAATCTGTCCCAAAACCAAAGATATAGGTATCGTTTTCGGCAAAAAAAAAGTTCTATTATTCTTGCATGGGCAACACGAATTTGTTTTTGTCCTGACTGGCATAAAGAGGACCACCGGGATTTAAAACCATGGTTTCATCTCCACTCTGATTGTGAAGTCAAAGAGTCAGTACATAACTCTGCTTCGTCTGAGAGGCAAATATCAATATATTAGACAGGCAGGGCAAGGTTGATATTTGTTCTCTACCTTAGGGGGAGCGTTGGAAGAATGTGTTGAGTTCTAGTAGCCTGTTTGTGTTGACCATGTTATGTACGCATTGGTCATTTTTATTTGTTCTTGGGATACTTATGTAATTTTGTTCGTTCAAGCAATAGTTTATAAGGCTAACCCTCACTAATGCTAGTTATAATTTCTCTCAATAATGTCTAACTTGGCTATTATTTTTTTGAATAACAATGATCAGGATTTTTTATTGCCATCATTATTAGTATGATTTTCATCCTTTTCATTTACTTTGTTTCTTAAACATATTTTACTTTTTTTTATTGAACATATTTTTGTTTCCAGCTTGTACAATTCTCTCAAGATTTTTTAAATAGAAATAACAGTAACCATTTTGTAGATGCTATTTCAAAGTTGGAGGAAGCATTGACAATTAACCCCAAGAAGCATGACACTCTTTGGTGCCTGGGAAATGCACTCACTTCACAGGCATTTACTATTCTTGATTTTGATCTAGTAGAAGTTATTTTTAAGAAGGCATCTCAATATTTCCAGCAAGCGTTAGATGAGGTAATCTCATTTTAGACTTGATGCTTTTGTGTCTTCATTATTAATTTGTTGTTTTCTTGCATTATGTCATCATGCACCCTTTCAGTGTTTATATATGTAAATGAAATTAGACTGCCTTTTCTTTTACAGGATCCAGGCAATGAGCTTTATCTCAAATCTTTAGAATTGTCAGCCAAGGTATTTTATTTTAACTCTTTCTTACATTTATTATGCTTTCATTATCTGATTCTTTATTGCACGTATGTTAGTAAACTACCATTTCTTTATCTTATTTGAAAATTGCAATAGTATTGCTCATGTTCGTGCATATGGTACTCATCCACGGTTTTGTTGCTTGTGTGTTTATGTTTATATGAGTGTTCAAAAACAGGTGCATTGATGAATACTAGATATATGGAGGATTTGCTTTAAATTTTTTGCTTTAGTACATATATCATTGTATTTAGAATGACACACTTATATATAGATAGAGTACTTGGATCATTCAAAAAGCTGGAGTACCCAGCTTGATGCTCAAATACTAATTTGAATTTTTTTTTTTTTTACTCCTTTGTTCATATCCTATTTCCCCCGTCTCCTTCTCCTTCCTCTTACTGTAGTCTTGGAGTCCTTAAGATACATGCAAAGTATGCATGTGTGCTAGTTCTATAGTAGATGAACTGATAATTTGATATATTTAGCAAATTGTGGCACACATCACAGTTTAGCCCTTACAATGTTGATTTGAATTCTTAATTGTTGATTTGAGGTTCAATGGGTGCATTTTTTATTGTGTTAAATTGTGACAAGAGTTTAATTACTGCCCATGTGGCATGCCTAGCTTTTATTTGATTTTGAATCTTGCTGATGCATTCTGCTTGAAAATTTACCGACTATGGATCTTCTCATGCATTTGGGATGATTTGAATCATTCACCCCCACACCCACCCCACCCCCACCCCAAAATGGAAATTGGAACGGAAATGGATAAAGTTTAGCAGCTTAATATGAGGTTGGTGAAGTAAATGGAGTACTTTTCTAGTTGGATAGAAAGCTGATACATCTGGTCCGCGGTTTGTGGGGGGGTGGGGGGGTGTGGTTGTTGGGGTGTGTTGCCCACACACACACAAACACAATATTCCCACTCGAGTTTCCCCCCCATATTCCCATTCGAGTTCAAAAGAAAGAAGACAATAGCTGGAAAAATAGAAAATAATGCCATAACTGGAATTCTCTGAATCTTACGATTTCAATATATATTTAGGTATTCAATTATGGTTTTGTTGTGGACGTGTATATAAGATTCTATAATTCCATTTCTCCTTCATCTTGGTGATTTAGTCGATAATTAGGGTTGAAGTAGAGATAGATATGCAATCAATCAGTCAAAATTTATGATTTAACCCACTAAAAATACGAAGTAGGATAGAAAGTGGAAGCATAAACATTTACACAACTTAATTCCTTTTAGATAATCAAATATTTAATTGAATCTATCCCTCATCATTCAATAATCAAATAATCAATCAGGTAGTCAATGGATCAAAAGATAAACTATTACAATTCTATTGAAACAAAGATACTACTTGAGTCAGATGTCCAATCTTGAAAGCTGGCTTGGCTGAATATTGTCATGGTCATCATCTTTCATACCATATTGAAATGCAAAGTGAAGGGGCCTCCTCCCACTTTTCTTGCTGCAGTGTTATAAATTTATAATTCAATGGATAAGCATAAGGTACATTTCAAAACATAAAATAAAATGGATAAGCATAGGGTGGTTGTTGTTGTTGTCCTCCATGTTCAGGATAAACTGGTGGTGGTTCCATCAGTTTCCACATCCCTTGGCCATATGAATGGTAGCCGTATGTGTCACACTCATATGATTATCACATCGCTAATATTGGCAACTACCACATGACTTGCAATCTGAGTTTCCAGTCTTCAATTATGATGGCTTCTTTCTTAGGAAAAAGGCTCTCATCTCTTGTCCATTTGAGCACCTTTTTGCTTCTCGAGGCACTTCTTTATTGGTTAAAGAAATACATGAAGACAATTCGCGTTGGGCATTACAACTTCCTTAAAATTATGGTGATTGGTCAAGATGTTCAATTTTTGGCATTTATCCAGGTGATGAATTTGATCCATCCGTTCATGATCAACACCCGGATGAAAGATTGCGCTGTGATATGAATGAAAGAGTGAGGTCTAGTACAACTTAATATAAGTCTGGATGATAGATCACTTGACAGACAAAAAAAAAAAAAAAAAAACAGTGAGGTCTAGTTTAATTGTTAAGAGACTTGCTGATGAAGTTATATTGATTGCCCGATCATTGATGTATATCAAGATGATGATGTCATGATCACCTGGTTTTTGGGGTACATCAAGATGGAGATTATGTTGATACATCGACATTAGCTGGGTATCGCATTGGTGGTGCTGGTAAATCATCGTTCTATGTATATACCAGTGTCCACTCTTGCCTCAATATTCCTAAACCAAAGAGCATCGAGCTGAACTTTCTTATTTCCTTAAATAGAAATCAATATGATGAGATTGACAGCTTTGATCATGCATCAATGGATCAAAACACGGTGGGGCAAATTGGATGGATGTGTTATACAGTTTTTGTAAGTATACCATTCGATGACTGGTTCGAAGTTGGAAATGCTTCACAAGGTTTCCAGGGGTGCATCTAGAATGCCGAGAAATTCAAGATGAGTGCAGTGGAAACGAAAGGGAAAGCAACGAGTAGTTGATGTCGACTCGAGGATGAGTCTTTCCCAAGCAGAGGAGTCTGATGCAGGAGCAAATGGGCCCAAGTCCATAGTTGACTTTTGGTTTTTGAGTTTATTTGTCAGCCAATAAACATAAGGGCATTTTAGTCCAATTTTGTTTGAGTCCAATGAGTTAAAAGTATATTGACTAGTCTCAAAATTCTAGGAGTTACATTAATTACTAGTTTTGGAAGACTAAGAGTTGCATTAATCTCTAGTCTTGAAAGTGACTGAGTTGTATAGCTAGGGACTCTCATGATAAATTAATAGTTTTGGAAGTCTTAAGTGTTGCCTAGAAAGTTTCATGTTAGTAATAGTGTCAGTATGTAAGTGGATGAGCCGCTTTTGTTGTTATCTTCTGTTAATGAAATATCCATGATTTGTGTTTCTCTTTAGAAACTACTTATCATCCTATCCATTTTTTTACGGATTTCTACACTTGCTAATCCCGATTATTGGCTCAGCTTCAAGCCATCTGATTTGCACCATTTATGTGGATGATTTGATATATGATGCAGAAAGATATTTAACAGATTTAAGGAGGCTATGACTAATCAGTTTAAGATGACAAACAGGGAATTGGTATCATACTTTCTTGGCATTGAAGTTGCACAAACATGTGAAGGCATAATTATTTCAAAAATAGGAAAAAAAAAAACGAAGAATAGAAAGGTCTGGGACATTTTGAAATGGTTCGAGGTATATTCTTGCAAGCTGATTCTTATCTCCATTTGAAACATAAAGTACAATTGACCAAGCAACGCAGCGATGAGCTAGTAGATTCCCGTTACTTTAACAGGATAGTGGAACTGGAAAGTAAAGATATTTGACTTATAGTGTCCTTGATTTTGCCTATTTAGTTGGTACTCTAAATGCCAGTGTATGGACTTGTTGCCGGTCTTTCTTGTAGGCAGAGAAACTCATTCTGAGGTACAACGAAGGCACTTGGGATGATAGTATTTTCTGTGGCCATGGACATGCAGTTGGTGATAGGGAATGTGATGTTGACAACTTTAAGAGCAAATCGGGTTATGTGTTTCATTTCGGCTCAAGTGCTTCTTAGTCATCTAAGAAGCAGTTTGTTCATAGTAGAAGTTTAGTATATTGCAATTTGCAACAACCTACATGACATGTGAGACAGTTTCCCTAAGCATTGATGCTTAGTGAGTTACATGTCAAAGGGAAAGGCCTATCGAAGAAATTGTCCGATCATGGGTCAATGATCACAACATCATAACATCCAGTGTTTTGTAGGCAATGCAAGCCTACCAAAACCAAGGTCCATTTCATTCATGATCTAGTGAAGAAGGATAGGGATATTCTTCTAAAGTTTTGCAGCTTTGAAGAACACGATGATATTCTTACAAAGCCATTGAAGGTGGAAACTTTTCCAAAATGAGGACAATGATGGGACGCCCAACTTTAAGATTTTGGTTTCAGGGAGGAAAGTCAATGGTGCTCTAAGTGAGATTCCTCAATTTCAGTCAATTGTCTTTCACATGAAAAAGAGAAGCGTGCCAATGTTATCACGAGTTTATGCTAATCTAATTACAAATGTTATGATGTAATTGGTTAGAGTGGTTGACATACTAGGAATTGAGGCTAGTTTAGTTAACAAAAAAGAAAAAAAAGAAAAAAAAAAGCAGAGATGATTAGTGGGTTTTCGTATACATACATGTTTTACAAGAAAGTTTAAGAAATGAAAATCAACTTGGTTCAGCCTAGATCTATCTTGTTGTAAGTGCTTTTTTTTTTTTTGTTTTGTTTTTTTTTAATTTTACGATAGTAAGTTTGACATTGCAACTCCCACCTAGTTTAGGGAAAACCTAGATTCAAAATTGAAGAAGTAGCATACTGGAGATGAAGAAAACTGATTTGTTTATGAAATATGTTCCTAAAGGGATCATTTTATTTTTATGCATGAGGTATGTAAAATAATTTACTTATGTACATCAAGATTGGTAAAGTTTTACATATATTGAAAATTTTATATCATTAATTTAGATATGCTATTTGCATAACATTTTTGCGTGCAACAACATTTCTTATCCCTAGATGCATAAATGTATGATTTTTTTTTTCTTTATAAAAAAAGTGTAGGCACCACATTGGTAGTTTACCTTCTCAATGAAAATGAAAAAAAAAAAAAAATCTTTACACCTTGAATATCATGTGCCTATCCATTCAACCATCAAAGTATTTAGAACTCAGCATTGGGTCTGATATGAACATTGTACTATATATATGATAATAATAATCACAATCGTTTATCTCATCATGTATATAGCTTTGATGTCTTTGAAAAGGTTTTAGTTGTATAGGGTGAAGCGTGGGCATTTCCTATTAAAGAGGTCCTTTTTGGATATCTTCCTGAGTTGGATCCTATACAACAATGTATAGGATCGTAAGCACAATCAAAATATTTTGCATCTAGATTTTCAGAAACTAATTTGCATTAATAGATATATTATAATCATGTCACCTTCTCCCACCCTTTCAGATAATGTCTTCTACATAGGGGTGTTGGGGGCCGGGCCGGGCCCTAAGGCATATTTGGCCTGGCCCGACTCTAGAAACACAAGCACAGGCCCAGGTCTGACCCTAACCCGACAAGGTGTCACACCCCGCCCAACTCAATATGATGTTGTCCGGTTTGGCCAACATGCACGAGCGAGGACTTCCCAGGCAGTCACCCATCCCAGTACTGCTCCCACCCGAGCATGCTTAACTCCAGAGTTCTTATGGTATTCGGGACCGCACGACTTTAAAATGTGTCATGATGAGTTAAGATGGGGTTTGACTTAGAAGCCCAAGGTCGAGACTTGGATATTTCCAATGTGGGACTTGGACAAAGCCTCACGGTGCTACCAAAGCACTCCACCCTTACCCCCGTGGATTCCCCTTTCTTGGCTCACATGAGTACTTGACTTGGTCTTGCCTCAAGGGATTACCCAAGCGGATTAGGGTCTCACACTCTCCCCCATCGGAAATAGAGCCGCCTCAACTCTGCTACCTATTGTCACTGCCTCATCTAACTCAGCATGATATTGTCCGCTTTGGCCCACATGCGCACGCGAGGACTTCCTAGGTGGCAAGGATTAAAATAACTGTCGCAATAAGCGTAGCAGCCAGTGGCCAAAACTCTACGTAGTGGCGTAGCAGTGTGAATTTTTTAAGTGGTCAAAGGAATTCAAATATTGTGTAATGGCCAATCTTGTATTTTGAACCATGCCAGGTGGTCACCCATCCTAGTACTGCTCCCGCCCGGGCACACTTAACTTTGGAGTTATGATGGGATCCGGGACCGCACTACTTTAAAATAG
>QPKB01000003.1:36265229-36277478 GCA_003546025.1 Camphora micrantha | reverse complement strand
ATCTTGTATTTTCTTAGTGATTTAGAACCATATAAGCGTAGAGAGACCTTTAGGAAAGACTATTGAGGAGAAAAAATAGAAATAAATTTATATTAAACCAGATTGGCTCTACCAGGTTTTACTTTGTAGCGCCGCTATTTTCAAAATAGCGTAGCAGCCTTAATCACTATTGCCAATGCGGCCACTATGCTACGTAGCGCCGCTATTTTGAACCATGCCAGGTGGTCACCCATCCTAGTACTGCTCCCGCCCGGGCACAACTTAACTTTGGAGTTATTGATGGGAGTCCGGACCGCACTACTTTAAAATAGGTCATATTGAATTATGACGGGGTTTGACTGATAAGCCAGGGTCGGACTTGGATATTTCCGATGCGGGACTTTGACAAAGCCTCACGGTGCTATCAAAGCACTCTACCCTTACTTCTGTGGATTTTCCTTTATGTGGATTTCCCTTTCTTGGCTCATAGGATCACTTGGCCTGGTCTGGCCTAAGGATTACCCAAGCGGATTGGGGTCTCACACTCTTGTTGACGGCCTAGGCGCCACTATCCACATTGGATATTGTCGCTTTAGATCATGCGGATTTCAACCCAATATTGCCGCATGGTTTTAAAAGGCCTCATGTGGAGTAACGGCTACGCCGCACTTACATGCCCAGGTCGAATTTGGATATTTCCATTGTGGACTTTGTGTAGTCCAAGCCCCCTGGTTAAAAGCAAGCTAATAACAAGACAGGCAAGCTCAAGCAGGTAGGATTTCACACTCTCTCCTACCGGAAATAGAGGCTATTCTCGCTTTGATAACCATTCTGTGACGGCCGGGCCCACTATCCACATGATACTGTCCGCTTTGGCTCCCTGGGATTTCAACCAATCTTGCCGCACAGTTTAAAAAGCTTTCATGTGAGTTAAGGCTAGGCACTTAGGGTGTGTTTGGCATCGTGCCATGCGTATATTCGCGTGTTCCCGAGATGAGTGTGGAAACATTTTGGTATGCTGAAATCACCGTTCCGAATTTTGCCTCACTAGAAAGATTTGAAAATCTAACCTGCTAGCATAGAAATTGGAATGAAAAAAAAATTATTTTTTAGAACAACTCGCTGGCATAGTTGTTGCATACTTATCTCTTGCATAGCATAAGAAAGTTGGAATGAAAAAAAAATTATTTTTTTTAGAAACAACTCGCTAGCATAGTTGTTGCATACTTATCTCTGCCTTTTAAAGAATGTCATTTAAAGATTTCAAATCCTCTTACACTTATCCTAAAGGTAAGCCCCATGTTCATAATCTAAATTAAGTAGCTCACTTGGTAATTCTAAAAGTGGGTCACATGTTATATCACAAAGGTGGGCCCATATTATAATTCCTATAATGGTGACCAAATGGTGGGACCACATTATAAATCCTATGAATGTGGGCCCCGTGTTTCAATTCTAAAGGTGGGCCCATATTATAATTCTATAATGGTGGGATCACATTATAAATCCTATGGATGTGGGGCCCGTGTTCTAATTTCTAAAGGTGGGCACCACATTGTAATGTTTTAAAGGTAGGCTTGTTAGCAAACAAGTTCCGTACAACGTATTTTCTACAGAGTAATTTTAATATAATGTTTCCAAACAAGTTCTACTAAAGAATATTCTCGGCACAACCCGATCTTAGGACAAACTGATTTGAGCAACAAATGGTAACACCACAAGAACGATGCCAAAAAGGCCCTTATATGCCCATGGTCAGGACTTTGATATTTCCGATGTGGGTCTTAGTGTAGTCCAAGCCCCCTAAAAGACAAGCAAGCTAATAAACAAGACGTGCAATCCCAGGTAGTAGGATCTCACACAAGGGCCGTAAAAGTCAGGCCTGAGCTTGCACATTTAGTCAATCAAGCCGGGCCAAACAAAAGTCAGCCTGAGCTTGCACATTTAGTCAATCGAGCCGGGCCAAACTGGGCTTTTTTTCAATTTTGTGGGCATTCTAGCAATCATTTGGACTAATTAAATTAAGTTAAATGCATTCCTTTCATGGCCGGGCCAGGCCGGGCTTTGAGTTTCTCCTTTGTTAGGCCTGGCTCCACCCATGAGCACTTTCAAAGATTATTGCTTCATAAGTCAGCAAAACGGGCGACAAACATCTTCTAGCATGATTGTTGTAGCCTTGTAGGTGTCATCAAATAAAATTAGGTTGTTGCCATTGCCAGATGCATTCTGACAACCCATGTTTTTAATGAATCTCAAATGCATCTTGTCAATCTTGATGAGCTAAAACAACATCAACTAGCCAACTATTTGAACAATTTACAATGAGGAATCACTAGACCTAGAATTTATTTACAATACTTGACAGCACATAATATAGCTTTATGTTTTTTATGCTTAAATTGACTAACTACAAGCAGCGCAATATCTGGTTCTGTGCTCTTTTTATTTATTTATTTGTAAGGTCAATGAGGATTACAAATAAAGTTTGTGGGGACTTGCATGATAGATCTTATACACAAAACATCCTCGAACATATAATTTAAGAGAAATGAAACTAACTAGTAGAAATTTCATCACACATTGCTTCGCCATCATCATCAAAGCCTTGTCCCATTCATGTTGAGTTGGCTAAATGAAGTTTGTTTCTCCATTTCTATCTATCTCGAGACAAATCCTTAGATAGGTTGCACTTCTTCAGACCTATTCTTACTACCATGAACCATCCATGTCCTCTTCGGCCTACCCTTTCTCTTTCGTGGGCCATCAATATGCAAAGAAAAACTTTTCCTTAACAGGCATCGTTGTTTTTCCTACATTGGACAATGTCCAAAACTATCTCAATTAGTCTTTACTTTTCACATATGTTGCTTCTTGATTGGCCAACATTCTAGCCTTGGTCTAATCGCTGTCGTGTAAAACTTTTCCTTCAATCTTGTTGGTATATGCTGACCACAAAGCACTCTAGAAGCAATTGCCCTGTCCAACCATCTTGCTCTTATCTTATGTTCAACATCTTCCTCAACCTCTCCGTCCTTACTAATTTTGGAGCCAATGTATCAAAATGAATCTTTGTGTTATCTCTTGCACTGCAACCCTCATAGTAGTTTTAGGTCTTTTCACAGCCCCATTGAAATTGCTATTCCTATATTTTGTCTTTGTGCGACTTTTTTTTAAAGCCATTGGATTCCAAAGCTTTCCCCTTCCCTCAAGTTTCGCCTTGACATCATCTCTTCATTCATCTACCAACACCATATCATTTGCAAACAACATACACCAATGTACGTCCTTTTGAATATGAGTAGTTAACTCGTCCATAATCAGTGTGAATAGATAATCGCTTAATGCTAACCCCGATGCAAACCTATGTCATTGGAATTGCACTTGTCTCGCCACAGTAGTTCTCAACAGGGTTTAAAATACCGGAATTGGACTCGGACTTGGCCCATCCGATTTGACTTGGCTGAGTTGCATTCTGAATGTTTTTTTTTAATTTAATAAAAGCAATGTATCAACACAACAGACATCATAGGGGTATGTGAATCCTCCACTTGTTACACTATATTTCATTTGGTGTTTCTCTCTTTTTGATAAGTGACTAAGCATCATCATAATCTCACGATTGAGACTCTCTCTCTCTTAGTGTAGGGATTACGGATGTAATTCAAAAAAAAAAAAAAGTCATTTCTCTTCATATGAATGCTGCAACAACAGTAATTTCAAGCTATATATGTACTCAGTTGAGTCCCTTCAGAAGCCATGATGCCCAGATATGGATATGGATATGGATATGGATATGGACACTAAAATGAGGATCGGGGATATGACTACTCACTTTTGAAAATCTAGGACACGGATATGGATACCGGTATCCTAGTTTTTTCTTTAGGTCAATTTTGAATCAATGAAATTATCATTGATTTCGTCCCTTTCTAGCATTTTTTTGTGGGAAGTAAAAATATTAAAAGAACTATATGAAATAAAGGACTTTATAAGTAGAATATGTTAACTTATTCCTAGAAGTATAGGCACAGTATCAGGTACCAATACAGGTGCCGTATATACGTTGGGCTTGTACAAGTAACCAGGTATCATAGTTTAGAAGTGACTTAGCTATGGATGAGTCCGATCCAGTTGCATCGGACGCGGGCAAGTTTTAAAACTCTAGTTCTCACACTCGTTACACACTCTCTCCTTCATGTTGCCCTTCTCAGCTATTTTCTCCTAGATTCTATTCGCTCATGGTTGCTTCAATCAATGTCAAAGCACATACACTACAACAACTTGCACTTTTACTGACGTTTTTTGGCGACGTTTTTATAAATTTGTCGATAAAGAGTGTTATTTACCGATGTATATAATTTCGTCGGTGAAAATTTATCTTTTACATACGTTTTCTATAAAACGTCGCTAAAAGGTTGACTTTCTGCGCCAGTTTACAAAAAAAAAAACGTCGGCAAAGTTCAATCTTGGAATTAATATTCATTTAAAATCAGAGATTTTTACCGACGAATAAAAAAACGCCTGTAAAATAGACTTTTGGCGACATTTCCTGGGTTTTACCAAATTTTGTTTTCGTCGGTAAAAGTGCTTCTTGTTGAGTTGGCCCATAAAATCCAGAAAAGCAATGGTGTAAGATTTGAGTTTTTATTTGGTGGGTCAATGCCTCTCAATTTGGTTAATTGGGAGGCCAAAATAATGGGATCAATGAAGACTCAGGTATTCTTTTTCTTACACTTTCATGGGTTCTTTCATGTTCTCCACAGTTTCTATCAAAAGCCAGGGGCCAAATAATACAAAGGAAGACCAGTATGAAAAGATAGGATAAGACCCACAGAAATATGATGGTGTTTGCGTTTAACCACATCATTCTTGATTAGAGAGCACGGTCACATATAGTAATCTGACTTTAGTTATACTATTAGTACAAATGGCTTATTGTTTAAATGTGTGAAGCCCACTGCCACCGAGTGTCTCCAGAGAGCAGTGTTTTTTTTTTTTTTTTTTTTTTTTTTTTTTTTTTTTTTTTTTTGTAATTTAGAAAATAAAAAATGCATGATAAGTTGAATTCGGGTGGGGCATTGTTGATTAACTGCCCGTGTAACGATTGCTGTAACCATCGAAGCATGACTATGTAACCGTGAGAAATCATTTGCACATTCAAGGAATGATGGTCTCATACCTACGGTGGATATATCACGGGGAACCTATAGTTCAACCCGATGATTCGGATGATGAGAGTGAGGATGAATCAGAAGAGAATCATGATGAATACGATGAGTTGATAGAGGACCATCGAAGGGGAACTTACTTGGAGGAAGGTACTCGAGAGGGATGATGTGCAGGATTTTGAAAATTTGTCGAAGGGTTCTCAGCGTGGCCTGTACCCAGGATCAAAAGCTCAGATACTCTGTTATCATTTGTCATTCAAGATATTGTATATGTAGGTAGACAAAGCTATTTCAAATGACAGACGGCACAGAATGCCGGTCAAGCGCCGCCTATTACTCAGTTCTTCCACGACACCCACTACAAGCAAAGAGTAATGAGTGGGTAAATGAGGTGGCTCAGCAGAGACATGTACGTTCGCTAATAAATCAATTATGATCAATAATGCCATAAAAGCATTCTAAATCCCTTTTTTCTCTAAATGGCAGGAGGCCTTGGTGCAGCGGACTGAGGAGGCAGTCGCAGCCCTCTGTCACAGCTCCGATGACTGAGGAACAGATTGTTGTGATGTGCTTGGATTGAGGTCGGGATACTTAAATGGGTATGGATATACACGAGGACCTCTTCATCTTCCACACAGTCTCGAGCACTGTATCTTGAGGTGATCGCCCTGTAGGAGTAGCTAGTGAGCAGGCTAGGAGGCAGGCTGAGCAGGACAGGACATGTGCACTTGAGGCCCTCGTTCAACAGTTGGCAGCTGCGGCAGGGATAGATCCGACCAGCTATTTCGACATCACAAGAGGGACCATTCTGCTAGTGATGGCACAGCTACTGGAGATCATGATGCGACCCCTTGGTTAGTAGATCATGATGAAATTATTCTCTTTGATAAAAGTAATCAGTTTAATTACTTGCATTTCATGAAGTAAAAGTTTTTTTTTATGGCTAGAGTCATTTTGAAGCAGTATATAGTCATTTTGAATCATCGAAAAATTCTTCCATGACTTCCATCCATCATTTTGGGCAATTTAGCCGATGGGTCTCCTCGTGCATTGATTGGGCAACTCAAACAAATAGGATTTGCAATATGGACAAACATTCAAGAACATTTATTTAATGAGACTTCGTGAAAATTCTAATTTCATAGAAAATGTGCTGATTTTATTTCAAGGGAATGTCAGGTGCTTGGATATAGTTGGGCTGGACTTTTCAGGAAGTTTCTCGTTGATTCTCCCTATATGTGGTGGACCTCCAATTTTGTTCAGGTTTCCTTATTCAGGTCTCTCCCTCCCTCCCTGATATAGAAACATGATACATTATACTCACTAAATAAGTTTTTATATTAAGTTGTAGGAATATTTCTTGCATTTAACCAAGAAGAATACACTTTTTTTTTTTTTTTGGTACTTGGTCGTTGATTGTTTAAATCTTGTAATTGACTCACTTTTGACTGTTTTCAGTACCTAGGGCAAAGAAAAAAACAGGAGGCTGAGGAGAGGCGTATTAAACAGAAAAGGGCACGAGAGGACTTTACCAAAATGTTAGAGGTAGGTGTACTTTGATGGAGAAGTTCTTTATCATCTTTGCATATAAAGGGGGGAATATCTTTATCATCTTCATTACAAAATATGCTGAATTGCTGATATGAAAATTTCATGAATCTCATCTTCATCAGATATAACTTGCCTCTTATTCATCATTGTTGCATGCAGGAGTGCAAGGAGCTTTCGTCAACCACCCGATGGAGGTTTATGTTCTTTCGCTGCTCTAAAAGGATTATAATCTCATGGAGCCAGCTAATTTGATAATGTCATTCAGATTTCTAATTAAATGTTGCTTTTTTCAGCAAGCTGTTTACTTCTGTTTGAGGACGATGAGTGGTTTACTGCAGTTGAACGAGAAAGAGACCATGAGGATCTCTTTGGGAGCAATTTGGTGGATCTTCAGAAGAAGGTAAAATCTACTTATCTTTTTTCCTCAGATTGCAAACACGTTTGTTTCAGATGTTTTTAGTTATTCAGTTTTGTTTGTGAATGGTCTCTGCGTTATGCATGGGAAGCTTCTTTAAATTAATGTTCAGAAAACATTATGGGTTGTCACTGAAAAACAAAGTTTGTGAGTACTGGGTTACCAGCTGTTTCTTGCAACTACCTGAATTATAAATTTATAATATTTTTATAGCATATATTTGAGAGGGTCTGTTGCATACCGGATAATGAGGTTATATATTATTCTTACCGTTTAAAAGAAGTTTCCTGGATATCCTACACATTGCACTTTTAAAGATCTCAGTAATCTTATGAGTAACATTCATTTAAACTAGAACTATTGTGCTGCCTGCATTTGGTTTTTTGTTTTTGTGCTAAACTTTTTTTCCTACCATCAATCATAAAATAATTTGGTGGCAACAAAACTTACTCTGAAGAAAACTGTGTGGCCCTTTTAGTTTATCCATGTAAGGAAGAAATAGATACCTAGTGTTTATGAAATTTGTTTACCAGGTAGTTGGCATTTTGCCATTCAAAAAAAAAAAGGTAGTTGGCATTTTATACTAGGAACCTTGTATAAAAGGTGCATTTCTTGTGTAGGCTACTTTCAAGCCTCCAAAGGCTAATACGTGGTGGGATTCCAATATGCTTTCCTCAAGTACGTCTTTGTTTTTAATGCTTGTTCTTTTGTTCTTGGAGTATTACTGTACTTGACTATATTAATGTGGCATAATCGAATTACTTTGAAACTGCAGTTTTCAAGTCATGGAGTTCTTGAACAACATGGGTTTCCAAGGAACAGGTTTTGGTCCATAGACACTAACCCACCACCTTTTCCTAAAGCAGCTCCCAACAAGACTTTTGTGGACTTGCTTCTCAAGCCATCTGAGGAGGATGGCAAGATATGGCCTCACAGGTATCCTGAGTAGTGAATGCAGACCATTTTTTTTTGGAAGCCGTAACACTTTAATGTTTAGCACATGTTAAATTTCTATTTTCTTAGATTACTTCATGATTGATGGTGCTCAAATTTTTATCGGAACAAAATTTATAGTTTGGCTGAATACGTGGTATGTTGTTCTGCAGCTTTGAGTTTCGTCTAAGGGTAGCACTAGGGCCTGGTGGAGATCTGATGCTGACATCTCGCATCCGAAATACTGATTCAAAACCATTCAATTCACATTTGCCTATCATACATATTTCTCCGTTTCTGATATCAGGTGTGCGCGCGAATTAGTTCTTGATGAGCGTTCATTAATGCCTGCCGGAAGTACTCTCTGTCTGGTATCTTGATGATGGGAGATGGGTTTATTACTTTATTTGATACAAAAAAGTGCTCTTTTCTATTTCATTGACATAATACCATGACGATGGAACAACCATTGACATAATACCATGACGATGGAACAACCTGTTGATATTAAATATTGTACTCGATCATGCAATGAGGGCATGATTCCCTCCCATGAATGGTTCAATCCATTCCTCTCTTGGATCTCATTGATATTAAAAATGTTTGAATAATGAAGCAAGAGCATGATTCACTCCTATGAATAGTTCTATCCTGTCCTTTCCCCAAGTTAAGTGATGGGCCTGATTATCATGGATTTGGGTGGCATTCATGATATTGACCATTTGGGCTGATTCATGCCATGGAAGGATTTAGTCCAGTGGTTCATAAGCACCCTGGTCGAAATGATTTGGGTCATCACCTAGCATGTGATCTAATAATCCAGCAGTGGGCCCATTGAGTGAAGTGGAGGATTTGATTATTTCGCATTAGTATTGATTATCAGTGATAAATCATTATTGATGAACTAAAGCAAAAACTATGTACGAAGGGTCAAAATAGATGAGGTAGAAGTGCTGGGCAGAGCTAGATAGGGAAGATAATTGGAGGCGTATGGGGTTTTTCTCTCTTCCACCTGCATTTTTTATTGGAGTGTCCGCAATATCATTGGCAACCACAAGATCTCTAATTCATTGAAAGGGCGAAATAAAAGATTACTTTTTGAGATAATTAGCGAAAGGTCCCTCATATGGGATTTGTAAGGCATCCAGTCCATCAACTTTTCTTCTAAGGCTTGTAGTCCATGCAGCCTGGACATATTTCGGTGAAAGGTCCCTAGACACGTCACCTTATGGAGAGAGGTCCCTAGACACGCGACCTCATATATTTTATGACTGATTTGCCTTTTAACTGATTAGGTATAAAATTTTAAATTTTGAAATTTTAAATCTTCCATTATCCCTCTTCTTCTTCTTCTTCAATCTGGACAAGGAGAGAGCCTAGGGTTTCTAGGATTCGATTGTGCTGCGTTGTGATCGACGGATTGGAACCGACCCAAAACTGACCCAGAGATCTGGGTTCCTTCTTCTTCCACTCGGTCCCGATCCAATTCAGATCTGCAACTTTTTCCTCCCCAGCAACCGGAGACTTTCTACAACGACGATGATCCTCCTCCGGTCAAGTTCCGGCGAATATGGCGATGGGCGCAGCAGCTTCAAATCACAAAACCGGCCTGAAAATCAACCCAGTGCAGGGTTGTCTTCTTCTTCGAACCTGTTCTACACTAGTCCGGAGTCCGCAGCGAACAACGACTTGCACGCGACGGCTTGTGGGGTCTTCTCCGGCAACGGTGGCGCTGCGATTTAGGCGTCCGATCTCCACCAGCCACAATCCGAACCAACCAACAAATCCAAACTCTTTTCTCCAATCACAGTTTCTGAAACAAAAGAGGCTCCAACCCACTTCGTCACTTTATGCCATAAAAGGACAAAAAACTCTTCTTTGACCAAGACAACCATATGTGAAAAGAATGGTGGCAAGAACGGATCTTCTACAATTCCTTTATGCTTTCTGTGTATAACAGCCATCAAGGAAGCAAGTACTTCCTTTCATCATGCAATTATGTAGCAAGGTCTTCTACAGGAGACTTTGCACGCCGATCAGGCTGATCTGTAATTGGGAATCTGGACCAGGTCTTCTGGTTGGCAATTGGCATCACCATGTATAAAACCATACGCCACAAGATCTTGATTTGGTTGGTTGGATTGTGTTTGAATATGAACAAATTGTTTAATTTCCTCTAGTTGTCTATGTGGGCCATCAATTGAACATTTCCACGGTTAGGCTTAGTGACAAGATTATAATCTTATCATCAAATGAGAGTAGGTTTCTCTCTCTTATACAGACAGCCAAGAAATGTAACAGTCACAGATACTCTAATTCTCTTAACAAGATGCCTAGGTATTTTTGGCCTAAGGCTAAAAGTAGAAGAGTGTTGTATTGACAAGCCAGCCAAATCAGAAATAGAAAAGCAAAAACACCAAAATCCGGACACAAAAGAAAACCAAATAGATCCGATTGAGAAATCTTCCCTGCAAATAATTCTCATGGACCCCTGACCATAAACAAAAAATACAAAACGGCCCACTAAAGGATCTTACTCCCAAGTCCCATGTGTGGAGAAGCCACAGATAATCCGGACCCTAAAATTTCCCCTTTTCTTCTCTCATCTTTCCATTCCACTAGTGCTCTCCTGGGTTTGCTGCTTGTAGGAACTGACGGTTCACAAATAGGACTCCCGGTTGGAGATTTAGAAGCGAAAACATCGGATTTTCCAACACTTAAACTTGAAAACAGCCCGCCGGGTGTTCGGAACGGGAACCGGCACTTGGAAAAATCGAAAACCGACACGAACACTTGGCTCGAGGGTAGAGTGACTTGTAGGATCTAACGGTTCGCAAATAGGACTCCCGGTTGGAGATTTAGAAGCGAAAACATCGGATTTTCCAACACTTAGGCTCGAAAACAGCCCATCGGAGGTCCGGAACAGGAAACGGCCCTCGGAAATTTCGGAAATCGGCACGAGCACTCCACTCGAGGGTAAAGCGACTTATAGGAACTGACGGTTCACAAATAACACTTCCGATTAGTGATTTAGAAGTGAAAACATCGGATTTTCCAACACAGGTTCGAAGACGGCCCGCCAGGGATCCAAAATGGGAAACGACCCCCGGAAAAATCGAAAACCGGCACGAGCACCTCGCTCGAGGCAAAATTAACTTGCAGGAACGGACGGCTTGTAAATCGGACTCACGGTTAATGAATTAGACCTAAAAACGTTGGATTCTTAACACCTGGTCTCGAAAATAGGCCGTTGGAGGTCGAAAACGGGAAATGGCCATCGAACAACCCAGAAACTTGCACGGGTACCTTGTTCAAGGCCAAAGTAACTTATAGGAATTGTCGGTTAATGAATTGGACTTCTGGTTAACGAATTTAGACGCAAAATCCACCTGATTCTCAACACATAGGCTGCCGAAATACTTAGGAAAAGATTTATATATATACTTGTTTGTCTTTCATTTATAATTTTATTCATTGAAAAGATTCTAATGTTGTTTTGGTCATTGCAGATTGATGGATGCTTTGGGTTGATTGCAGAATTGTGGGGTGTTTTATTCTTTTTAGTTTATTTGTATATGTACATTGGACATTATATGGGACTGTATCATTATTGATTGTGTAATATTTGTTTAATGAGATGAATGATTTAATGAAAAAATGGCGATGGTTTTTTGTTTATTTAGCAAGTTTTGTTTGCATGCATTTTTTATATTGAAATTATAGGTACACGAACATGTTTATTTTTTTATTCAGGTGTATAAAGAAGTTTATAGGAAAATATATTGAAAAAAAAATATCAATTAAACAATAAAATGAAATACTTTTACCAATGTTTTTTTTTCATGCCGGAAAAATAAAAAATTAAAAAATTAAAAACTTTTATCGACGTTTTTTTTTTTTGTAGACAAATAAAAAAAATTAAATAAGTAAACAACAACCACTTTTTTTACCGACGAAAAAAAGCCGGTTATAGTTTTTTAATTTTTAATTTTTTCTTTTGCCGACGAAGAAAAACGTCGGTAAGAGTATTTTTCTTTTTAATTTTTATTTTGCTGTCAAAAAAACGTCGGTAAAAGTATTTATTTTTTCTTTTTTATTTTACCAACGAAAAAAAACGTCGGTAAAAATATTTTTATTTTTTATTTATTTTTTCTTATTTTGCCAACGGAAAAAAACGTCGGTAAAAGTATTATTTTTTTATTT
>QPKB01000003.1:36072787-36265219 GCA_003546025.1 Camphora micrantha | reverse complement strand
CGATAAAAAGCTAAGTAAACGGGCTGAAAAGCCACGTTTTAGCCATGTTGGTAGAAGAAGGGAGGTCCTTGGGGGGATGGCCCCCCAAGGGTGCTTCAATCACCTTTTGGTGGTCTTTACAGCAGAGTTGCAGGGCCTCTGGATTTTCCGGGCAATTCTCTGGATTCTTTTTGCCGTTCCTCGTCTGGGTTTTTCCCTTTGGAATGCCCTCCTATTTATAGGCCTTTGGTAGCCATTTAGGAGAGTTTATGAGCATTGAATGCATTAATGCTCATAATGGGAGGAGTTACAAGTTTAAATTATTTATTTTGTAACTCCTTTTTCCTTGAATCTGATTGGCCGATGGAGAATAATGAGCTTTTAATTGTCTTTAATCCCCATCATGGGAGGAGTTTCATGGCTTTAATGCCATAAATCCTTTGACTTGTAACTCCCATTTGCTTGCTTTTGATTGGGCCATCCAAAATAATGAGTTAATGACCGCATTAACTTGTCATAAAATGGGTCATTTAACCTCATTAATTGGTCGCCAAGTCGCTTGAAGAGTCGCGGGCCGCGCCGCGTCTTTTGGAATTCTTCTTGCGATGATCGCCGATGGATCCACATATTGTTTGATGTCGGATGGCGGTGCAATTTCAGACATTGATTAATGTCAAAGTGCCGGCAACATCTGTCCTGTCGATTTCACGATCGGGCGGGCAGAAAGTGTGCTTTCTTTGTCGGCCGGTTGGCGATTCCGAGGCATCTAATGATCATCCAATGATTTCGGCGGCGAATCCCTGATGTTGACGAAGATCGACAGATTTCATGCACGGAAAATCAGATTTTGAAAAAATCACAGGGGCCAATCAACTCGAAACGCGAAAAGGACCCAAAAAAAAGGGTTTCCGGCGACTTTTGGGTCGTCGGAATTCCATGGTCGCCGGCGACCATGCACCCATGGTCGCCGGCGACCATGGGCTGGCAACCTTGGGCCATGGTCGCCGGCGACCATGGTCGCAGGCTTGGGCCCACTTTTCGGCCGCCGTTCGGTCGCCTTTTCTTCGCCGTTTTTCGATCTTTTTTCTTCTGTATTTTTTCTGACATTTCCCCTCATTTATTGGCCTGATTCTCTTGAAGAAAACCCGATGAGAATCCACGTAAATCGGATCATAAAGTTTCCTATTTTTCTGGAAAGCCGAAGACTTTGTTGTGCGGTATTGCCGATTTTTTGTCAAGCATTGAAACTAGGCTAAACGATGTCGGAATGACCTGAAATTTGACGTGGAGCTTCTTGAACAGTAGATAGGACCAACCATAGGCTTTGGTTTGAGTTTTGAAGCCGTTCGGGGTCCCGCAAATGCTTGCCTTAATTTCGCCATGAGAGAAATGCCGAGCTTTGACCTGTGGTCAACCGATGTCCGATTGACCTGAAATTTGACAGAGAGCCTCCTGAGTAGTAAATAAGACCAGCCATGGGCTTTGGTTTGAGTTTTGAAGCCTTTTGAGGTCCCGCAAATGCTCGCATTGATTTCATCTCGAGAAAAATGCCGAGCTTTGAAACTAGGCCAAACGATGTCCGTTTGACCTAAAACTTGACAGGGGACCTATTGGAGTCATTTTGAGATGATCCATTAGCTCCAATTTGGATGCCATGATTCCGGGGTGCTCCGCCGCCGATAGGCCTGTTTTTGCTTCCCGAGAGTTGATGAAGGGTCAAACGTAGTCTGTTTGACTTGAAATTTGGCAGGGGGCCTTTTGGAGGTATTCTGAGACCATCTGTAGGCTCTGGTCGAAGTTTTGAAGTCTTCGACACTGTCGCTGCTGGGAGCTCCTGTCTGGCTGTCGGAGGAGTGAAGTTAGGCCAAATGATATCGAAATGGCCCGAAACTTCATGTGTACCCCTCTTTTGGCTGCTTTGAAGGATCTTGCAGTTTTTGTTTGATTCTGACAAGATCTAGTGCTTGAAGTGGCGCCTTCCTATTTATGGCAGGATGTGGCTCCATGTAGCTTTTGGTGCTGAAGGGACATAGTGACATTTTTTGTGTCAACAGTAGCTTTATCATTCAGTACATAGGCTGGACAACCCCAAATGTGGATATGTCTTAAACTGGGTTTTTGACCTGTCCATATTTCTTGCAGTGTCCTAGGCACTGATTTAGAAGGGACCAGATTCAAAATGTATGCTGTTGCTTCTAGGGCATATCCCCAAAAAGATATGGGTAGGGTTGCATGACTCAGCATGGACCTTACCATATCAAGAAGGGTACGGTTTCTTCTCTCAGCTACACCATTTTGCCGGGGTGTACCCGGTGCAGTCAACTGAGACATAATCCCATGTTGTGTGAGGTACTCCTTGAACTAACCCAGGAGGTACTCGCCACCTCGATCAGATCGAAGGGCTTTGATATGTTTACCTAGTTGTAGCTCCGCCTCAGCCTTAAATTGCTTGAACTTATCAAACGACTCAGACTTGCGTCGCATTAAGTACACATACCTAGAGTAATCATCAGTGAAAGTGATGAAATACTCATAACCTCCTCGAGCTGGTTTGCTCATAGGACCACACACGTCAGTGTGAACCAATTCTAACAATTCCTTCGACCTTAGTCCCTTCGAAGAGAACGACCTTTTGGTCATCTTTCCTTTGAAACATGATTCGCACTGAGGCAATGGTTCGAGATCTAATGAACTCAAGGGCCCATCCTCTACCAACCTCTGAATCCTTTTAAGGTTAATATGACCCAAACGTAAGTGCCAAAGATAAGTGTCATTGGTTGAAGATACCTTCCTCTTAAGGGAAGTTGAGCTTTCTAGTTGTACATTATGCAGTGTAGGAGCAATAGGATATATATAAAATAAGTTGCCATGCATTCTACCGAAACATATAATATTTCCATCTCTACTGATATCAACACCAGAATGGAAAGAAACTGAATAATTAAATTCAATAAGTCTGGAAACTGAAATTAAATTCTTCCTCATGTCCGGAACATAGAGAACATTATTTAAAACTAATATCCTATCATATGGAAAATGTAAGGTAACTGCTCCCACTGCAACTGCCCAAACTTTAACTCCAGTTCCCAACTCTGAGGGCAAACTCCCCTTTCTCAAGCTTTTGCATTATCTGAAACCCCTGCAATGAATTGCAGATGTGATTAGTGGCTCTAGAGTCTACTATCCACGAATCAGTAGAATCAACCACAAAACAGGTTTCAATGTAGTAGGAAAGAGATATACCTTTCTTAGCAGAGGCCAGGAGCTTGGGACAATCTTTCTTCCAGTGGCCTTTGAGACCACACTTGAAGCATTTCCCTTTGGGCTTATCACCTGTACCCTTGTCCTTCTTCTTACCAGCATTGCCCTTTTTCTGCCCCTTTCCCTTATCCTGCTTTTTCATGAACTTCTTCCCTTTCGGGTTCAGTTTAGAGGAAGACTGGGAGAAGTGAGCTTGGGCTTTGGGCTTCATGATAGCCTCTGCCACCTAGAGTTCTTTCATTAACTCTGGAAGAGTCATGTCCATCTTGCTCATGCTGAAATTGAGCTTGAACTGATTGAAAGAATCCGGCAAAGTTTCGACAATCATATCAGTCTGACTCTCTGCATCAATCTCAGCCCCTAGGACCTCAGCCACATTGAAACAATCCATCATCTTGAGCATATGCTCTCTGACGGGTGCTTCTTCGGCCATCCTAGTATTCATGATTGTCCTTATAGCAGCTTGCCTAGCTGGCCTGCTTTTGTCTGCGAACATCTCAGACAAGGATAACATGATGTCAGAAGCTGTGTCCATATGCTCGTGCCGTGTTTGCAACACATTGGACATGGAAGCAAGCATGTAGCATTTAGCCATGCCATTCACTTTCTTCCATTTCCTTTCAGCCTCTTGCTGGTCGTCTGTAGAATTATCATTAATCGCAGGACAGGGTTCCGACAAGACATACTTGTACTCCTCAGCAGTAAGAACTATGTCAAGATTCCTTTTCCAGTCCACGTAGTTCGGACCAGTATGTTTGTTTTCACGTAGAATACTCATCAACGGGCTAAAAGAACCACCGGTCATCTCTCGGATATAAAACGGTTTATAATTAGACGGGCAGTATATATGTAACATGTATATGGTGCTTGTAATAAAAGGAAAAACATGCATGGTAAACTTTTTACATTATTAACCCTTATCATAATGTATCAGTGTCTCAACCTCCTCACAGACCCTCCACCGAAGGGATGGCCGAGTCTATAGTCACGTTGAGTAAAGCCTCGCTTATTTGGATTATCACTTATCTGGATTTAGTATATCCAGTGACAGTCCAATCACTGATTGGTTTGCGCTCATATGACAAATAACACTAACTCCTAGGGAGAGGTTATTACCGTCTTGTGTCAAGTGTGTTACCATCTCTTATGAAATTTCCCAGAATGTCTATGACTTGAGTCCTCCGAAGGGAAGTGACTTTAATCAACTCTTGAAGTGAACTTTAGTAAAAAGCTCACCGAAAGGGATGGCCGCTCCCACCAACACTTCATCGACATTCTATAGAAGTGATCTTCAGTAAAGAACTCCATCGTAGGGGTGGCCGCTCCCACTAACACCTCATTGTGAATATTCACATTAGTTCACCTACTAACCCCTTGAACCGATCTTTAGTAAAGAACTCCACCGAAGGGGTGGCCGCTCCCACTAACATTCCATTGAGATAGCATGAACCGAAAATGGAAGGCCGTGGGGTTTTTCCAAAAACCCTCTCCCACTTGATTATTTATCACTAGGGTTTTTTTTTTTCTTTTAAAAAAAACCACTTTTGACTTTTACATTGTTACTCAAATCCTGTTTAAATCTAGCAAACTTAGTTAAAAATTTTCATGACTCAGTTGCTTAAGTCAAAATAAATAACCTTTGCTTTAAAACATATTGAGTAAAGATCCTTAAAAAATCAAAAAACCTAACTTGGGCTATGGGAACCCTTAGGTATCATCGTATTAGATTTTAGTTTAGCCTCTTTTGGAAAACAAGGGTACCAAGATATACTAAACCCTAACCAATTTTAAACCTTAGACAAAGAAGTGTGCTGGTCTAAGTTCCGTTTAAAAACAATTAGCCAAACTAATCCAATCTAATAAAGAAAGATCCCAATTTTAAAAACCTAGTGGTGGCCATGTTACTAGGTCACAATCATAGCAATTATATAAAGCATTTAACCATGCATTCCATACATAAAAGCAATAATAGTTATGCAACCCTTGATGGCTCCCTGCTCTTCGAACTTCAAATCCTTATCGAACTAGGTCATCAAAAAAATTAGATCTCATCTTGCACCAAGAAGCCTTGTCTCCTCCATCACCATGAATCCCCTTTACTTGCAACCATGCAATCTTTGAAGCTCTCTTCTCTTGCTTGATACCATAAAAAAAATTTTACATACAAGCAAACAATGAAAAACAAAACCAAAAAATTACATTGGAAGTGCCTATGCTTTTCAAGAAAGCTACATCAAATCTAGTTGGAAAAGTAAATAGAAATTACAATTTCCTATGATTGCTAAACGCGCAATCGTACAATTTTCAACTAATAAAAACACATCCAAATCCATACAACATTCATACGAACCATCAAGGATGCATACATGGCTGCATACAAAGAGGTTAGTGCATGCAAAACACAATGTACAGCACTATATGGTATTCTGAAAAATAATTCCAGCAATCTGGAAAAATTTCTGCAACCATAACTTAGTGCCAACATGCATTAAAACACATCCTAGAGGACGCCACCATGTCCTTAATTAATCTAAGATTAATATTAACACAGCATGGGATCATGATTTCATATGGCGAGGCTCTGATACCACTGAAAGTTTATGCTAACCAGATCTGAAGTCCCATGCCAGGGACGTCCATGACTGATTTTTAATCAGAAAATCAGATTGCAGAAATCTGTTTTTGGCAGCGCAAATCAACCATATATCTATGCATAAAAGCTCCATGAAATCATGATCAACATGTGTATAATAAAAGGAGATGAAAGAGGACTAATACCTTGCTGATATGAAAACTTCAAATCTCTGAAACCAAGGCTCCAAGGGACTGATTCTAGACCTGCAATCAGCAATGTGTGTTGCAGGAATTTTCTGTAGTAACTTTCCTTTGATCTTCTTCTCTATTCCACAACCAATCTAATTGGCTATGATGGTGGGATCAAACTATGGAATCCTTGAGAGGTTTTCTGAACTATATTATGTGGAAAGACCCAGACCTAATTTCCTCTCTTCAAGGAAGAAAGAACAAGCCAGCAATAGGCGTGGATCAAAGGGTGTGGGCAGCCAATGGGATTTTCTTCTTGTTGCACGCCCTAGGGGCTCTCTCACTCTTTAATATTTTTCCTCCCTCCTCTTGCACACCCAAAAGGGGATAAATATGGATGGCTTATTGCTCTCTAAGTTCTCTCCAATTAGAAATAGGAAACTAAGAGGTCCATCCCAGAAAAATAGCAACAAGCTACCTTAGGTGTGCAACACTTTCTAATTTTTAGTTTCTAAAACAATTAGGAAACTTTTACTATAGAAATCCTTACCCAATGAGGAGTCCAACCTTCCAAGTAAAGAAACTTACTAAAGATTGGAAACCTCATACGAGGGACCCCCTTTATGGCTGGCCCACAAGAAAGAAAAACACACCATGGCCCACAAGTCAATAAATAAGCTAGAGTTAAATTCATGTATGCCATCAAAGGCCTATTTGAATTTAAGCTCAAAAATATTTTTCCACAAAAATAATTCAACCACATATCATCTAAACAAATTAGGAAACCATGCCAATATAGGAAAGTGGCTAGAGAAGGGACCAAGAGACATATTTGCCCTTGGCTCCCAAAATGACCAAAATGTCCATGCTAACCCCATAGCAACATTAAGATCATTTTAACCCTAACTCATTCCACTAAAGAGTTATGGTTGCACTCCAAGGACAAATATTAAATATGAATTAAGCTCGTCAGGAAATGACATTCGTCTTCGACCTACTAAGTGAAATGACCGAAATGCCCCTCTATGTAACATCCATAATCAAGTCAGGTTATCCGATGTACTATCAACCTTCTTGATTATATCTCAACCTTAGAACTTCATATCCTTGACTTAATCATCATCCGGATATCATTCTCTTGGTCCAGGGAGCGACCCACAAGTTCAATATCCATATGGAACATCCATATACTAAGATCTTAGATTTTGATGATTAATTGGATAATTCTAAGGGGACGATCACTCCATCACAAGATGGCATAGATTCTTTATTGCATCTGCACGTCCCAACTAATCAATCCCGAGTACCCAAAACACAGAGCTGTCGACCCATGAACGGGATCTCACCCATAGTGAATTAAAGCACAAGAACTCGACTTCGTCAGTTCATCCACATATGCTGAAGATTAAGAGCACTGGTCACTTAGTAGCATAAGGTGACTTGATCTCTCTCAGTGATAGTACTATTTTAGAGATCACACCTACAATGGTCCAGTTCAATGCATGACATATGCACTAATGAGATAAATCCGGAAAAGCCTCCCATGACTAAGGTAAGTCACCCTGAATACACGAGAGTATCTCACTATAACTTATAGCAAGATGAAGTGCCCAACTCCATCTCTCAGTTATGAACCAGTTTATTGTTTCAAGTGTCCATGACTCAGACCTGTCTGTGTGTAGCCACTACACACCGAAGTCATTTACTAGAAACAATGGACCTTACACAAACATACATATATACATGCAGTCAGAGAAAAAGAATAATTCTAGTAAATAACAAGTAAATATCCAGTAACAGAGATGTTAGAGCTGTCAGTGGGCTTTAGGGCATAAACAAATCCCAACAAACTCCCACTTGCACTAAAGATCACTATTTCCTAACCTAACTCCCATAGACTCAACATGAGAACTAAACACTTTCTCAGTAAGAGTCTTAGTGAAAGGGTCAGCTAAGTTATTTGCTGAGGCAATCTGTTCCACCACTATTTCTCCTTCTTGGATGAACTCCCGGATCAAGTGGTACTTTCTCTTATTGTGTTTGCCTTTCTTGTGATTCCTGGGCTCTTTGCACTGTGCTATGGCACTAGTATTGTCGCAGTACATGACAATCGGTTTCTGCACCGCAGGAACAACTCCCGACTCCAGCAGGAATTTTCTGAGCCATACTGCTTCCTTTGCAGCTTCCGCTGCTGCCACATACTCTGCCTCCATGGTAGAATCAGCAGTACAATCTTGCGAAACACTTCTCCATGATATAGCGCCTCCTGACAGAGTAAAAACGTATCCTGAGGTAGACTTGCTGGCATCTCTATCAGACTGGAAATCAGAGTATACGCTAGAGGCGTCAGATCATCTGCTCGGTAGGTCAGCATATAATCTTTCGTTCTCCAAAGATACTTGAATATATGCTTAACAGCTGTCCAATGCACAGGTCCAGGGTTTGACTGATATCTGCTAACCATGCCAACGGCAAAACAAATATCCGGTCTAGTACACAACATTGCATACATGAGGCTTCCAACAACTGATGCATATGGGACTCTCCTCATACTCTCTATCTCCTCAGGTGTCTTTGGACATTGATCCCGAGATAGTGGTACGCCATGTCTAGAAGGTAATAGACCTTTCTTGGAGTCATGCATGTTAAACTTGATCAATATCTTCTCAATATATGAAGATTGGGACAAGGCAAATATCTTATTCTTGCGATCTCGCAAAAGCTTGATCCCTAAGACATAGCTCGCCTCACCCAAAATTTATGTTAAACTTGATCAAACCCCCGAAGTTTGGGCCGAAGCCGTTTCGGACGAAGAACTCCCAGAAGTGTTTTCTAAACCCAAGATTTGCCCGAAACCTGTTTTCAACATAAAAGAATATCGAGATAACGTAAAATGTGCATCTCATCCAAGAATCCCTTCAAATGGATTTCGAGGCGTAAGACTAAAGTACGACACCCGAATCCCCCGTTATAGAAAAAAGCGATCCTGGATTTTTCTAGAGGGAGCCTTTGGGCCGAGAGTCGCACGAAACGCAGAGTAGAGTCAACAATTTCGTAGAGCCGTATAGATTGTGCTTTCGTACTAAGTTCTGTACGACGTGAACGAAGTTTGGGCCTTAGCCGTTTCGAACGCAGAACTCCCAGAAGTGTTTTCCAAACCCAAGATTCGCCCGAAACCCGTTTTCAACCGAAAAGGATATCGAAATAACCTAAAATGCGCATCTCATCCCAGAATCCCTTAAAATTGATTTCGAGGTGTAAGACTAGAAAATGTCACACGATACCCCCGTTAGAGAAAATCGTGATCCCGGATTTTTCTAGAGGGAGTATTTGGACCGAGAGTCGCATGAAACACAGTGTAGAGTCAACAATGTGGTAGAGCCGTATAGATTGTGCTTTTTCGTACAGAAGTTCTTTACGACGCGACCGAAGTTCGGGCAGAAGCCGTTTCGGACGAAGAACTCCCAGAAGTGTTTCGTGAACCCAAGATTCGCCCGAAACCTGTTTTCAACATAAAAGAATCTCGAAATAACGTAAGATGTGCATCTCATCCAAGAATCCCTTAGAATGGATTTTGAGGCGTAAGACTGGCTAGTGTATGACACCCGAATCCCCCGTTATAGAAAAATGTGATCCCTGATTTTTCTAGAGGGTGTCTTTGGGCCAAGAGTCGCATGAAACGCAGAGGGTCAACAATTTCGTAGAGCCGCATAGATTGTTCTTTCATACAGAAGTACCGTGCGACGGGCCCGAAGTTCGGGCCGTGGTCATTTCGGACGCAGAACTCCCAAAAGTGTTTTCCAAACCCAAGATTCGTCCGAAACCCGTTTTCAACCGTAAAGGAAATTGAAATGACCTAAAATACGCATCTCAATCGAGTATCCCTTAAAATGGATTTCGAGGTGTAAGACTAGAATACAGCACACGAAACCCCCGAAGTTCGGGCTGAAGCCGTTTCGGACAAAGAACTCTCAGTAGTGCTTTCTAAACCCAAGATTCGCCCGAAACCCGTTTTCAACATAAAAGAATATCGAGATAACGTAAAATGTGCATCTCATCCAACAATCCCTTCAAATGGATTTCGAGGCGTAAGACTAAAGTACGACACCCGAATCCCCCGTTATAGAAGATTGCGATCCTGGATTTTTCTAGAGGGAGCCTTTGGGCCGAGAGTCGCACGAAACGCAGAGTAGAGTCAACAATTTCGTAGAGCCGTATAGATTGTGCTTTCGTACAAAGTTATGTACGACGTGAACGAAGTTTGGGCCTTAGCTGTTTCGAACGCAAAACACCCAGAAGTGTTTTCCAAACCCAAGATTCGCCCGAAACCCGCTTTCAACCGAAAAGGATATCGAAATAACCTAAAATGCGTATCTCAACCCAGAATCCCTTAAAATTGATTTCGAGGTGTAAGACTAGAAAATGACACACGATACCCCCGTTAGAGAAAACCGTGATCCTGGATTTTTCTAGAGGGAGTATTTGGACCGAGAGTCGCATGAAATACAGTGTAGAGTCAGCAATGTGGTAAAGCCGCATAGATTGTGCTTTCGTACAGAAGTTCTTTACGACACGACCGAAGTACGGGCAGAAGCCGTTTCGGACGAAGAACTCCTAGTAGTGTTTTCTGAACCCAAGATTCGCCCGAAACCTGTTTTCAACATAAAAGAACCTCGAAATAACGTAAGATGTGCATCTCATCCAAGAATCCCTTCGAATGGAATTCTAAGTGTAAGACTGGCTAGTGTACGACACTCGAATCCCCCGTTATAGGAAAATGCGATCCCTGATTTTTCTAGAGGGTGTCTTTGGGCCGAGAGTCGCATGAAACGCAGAGGGTCAACAATTTCGTAGAGCCGCATAGATTGTTCTTTCATACAGAAATTCCGTGCGACGCGCCCGAAGTTCGGGCCATAGCCATTTCGGACACAGAACTCCCAGAAGTGTTTTCCAAACCCAAGATTCACCCGAAACCCGTTTTCAACCGTAAAGGAAATTGAAATGACCTAAAATACGCATCTAAATCGAGTATCCCTTAAAATGGATTTCGAGGTGTAAGACTAGAATACGGCACACGAAACCCCCGAAGTTCGGGCCGAAGCCGTTTCGGACAAAGAACTCCCAGTAGTGCTTTCTAAACCCAAGATTCGCCCGAAACCCATTTTCAACATAAAAGAAAATATCGAGATAACGTAAAATGTGCATCTTATCCAAGAATCCCCTCAAATGGATTTTGAGGCGTAAGACTAAAGTACGACACCCGAATCCCCCGTTATAGAAAATTGCGATCCTGGATTTTTCTAGAGGGAGCCTTTGGGCCGAGAGTCGCACGAAACGCAGAGTAGAGTCAACAATTTCGTAGAGCCGTATAGATTGTGCTTTCGTACGAAGTTCTGTACGACGTGAACGAAGTTTGGGCCTTAGCCGTTTCGAACGCAGAACTCCCAGAAGTGTTTTCCAAACCCAAGATTCGCCCGAAACCCATTTTCAACCGAAAAGGATATCGAAATAACCTAAAATACACATCTCATCCCAGAATCCCTTAAAATTGATTTCGAGGTGTAAGACTAGAAAATGACACACGATACCCCCGTTAGAGAAAACCGTGATCCTGGATTTTTCTAGAGGGAGTATTTGGACCGAGAGTCGCATGAAATACAGTGTAGAGTCAGCAATGTGGTAAAGCCGCATAGATTGTGCTTTTTCGTACAGAAGTTCTTTACGACACGACCGAAGTACGGGCAGAAGCCGTTTCGGACGAAGAACTCCTAGTAGTGTTTTCTGAACCCAAGATTCGCCCGAAACCTGTTTTCAACATAAAAGAACCTCGAAATAACGTAAGATGTGCATCTCATCCAAGAATCCCTTCGAATGGAATTCTAGGTGAAAGACTGGCTAGTGTACGACACCCGAATCTCCCGTTATAGGAAAATGCGATCCCTGATTTTTCTAGAGGGTGTCTTTGGGCCGAGAGTCGCATGAAACGCAGAGGGTCAACAATTTCGTAGAGCCGCATAGATTGTTCTTTCATACAGAAATTCCGTGCGACGCGCCCGAAGTTCGGGCCATAGCCATTTCGGACACAGAACTCCCAGAAGTGTTTTCCAAACCCAAGATTCACCCGAAACCCGTTTTCAACCGTAAAGGAAATTGAAATGACCTAAAATACGCATCTAAATCGAGTATCCCTTAAAATGGATTTCGAGGTGTAAGACTAGAATACGGCACACGAAACCCCCGAAGTTCGGGCCGAAGCCGTTTCGGACAAAGAACTCCCAGTAGTGCTTTCTAAACCCAAGATTCGCCCGAAACCCATTTTCAACATAAAAGAAAATATCGAGATAACGTAAAATGTGCATCTTATCCAAGAATCCCCTCAAATGGATTTTGAGGCGTAAGACTAAAGTACGACACCCGAATCCCCCGTTATAGAAAATTGCGATCCTGGATTTTTCTAGAGGGAGCCTTTGGGCCGAGAGTCGCACGAAACGCAGAGTAGAGTCAACAATTTCGTAGAGCCGTATAGATTGTGCTTTCGTACAAAGTTATGTACGACGTGAACGAAGTTTGGGCCTTAGCTGTTTCGAACGCAAAACACCCAGAAGTGTTTTCCAAACCCAAGATTCGCCCGAAACCCGCTTTCAACCGAAAAGGATATCGAAATAACCTAAAATGCGTATCTCAACCCAGAATCCCTTAAAATTGATTTCGAGGTGTAAGACTAGAAAATGACACACGATACCCCCGTTAGAGAAAACCGTGATCCTGGATTTTTCTAGAGGGAGTATTTGGACCGAGAGTCGCATGAAATACAGTGTAGAGTCAGCAATGTGGTAAAGCCGCATAGATTGTGCTTTCGTACAGAAGTTCTTTACGACACGACCGAAGTACGGGCAGAAGCCGTTTCGGACGAAGAACTCCTAGTAGTGTTTTCTGAACCCAAGATTCGCCCGAAACCTGTTTTCAACATAAAAGAACCTCGAAATAACGTAAGATGTGCATCTCATCCAAGAATCCCTTCGAATGGAATTCTAAGTGTAAGACTGGCTAGTGTACGACACTCGAATCCCCCGTTATAGGAAAATGCGATCCCTGATTTTTCTAGAGGGTGTCTTTGGGCCGAGAGTCGCATGAAACGCAGAGGGTCAACAATTTCGTAGAGCCGCATAGATTGTTCTTTCATACAGAAATTCCGTGCGACGCGCCCGAAGTTCGGGCCATAGCCATTTCGGACACAGAACTCCCAGAAGTGTTTTCCAAACCCAAGATTCACCCGAAACCCGTTTTCAACCGTAAAGGAAATTGAAATGACCTAAAATACGCATCTAAATCGAGTATCCCTTAAAATGGATTTCGAGGTGTAAGACTAGAATACGGCACACGAAACCCCCGAAGTTCGGGCCGAAGCCGTTTCGGACAAAGAACTCCCAGTAGTGCTTTCTAAACCCAAGATTCGCCCGAAACCCATTTTCAACATAAAAGAAAATATCGAGATAACGTAAAATGTGCATCTTATCCAAGAATCCCCTCAAATGGATTTTGAGGCGTAAGACTAAAGTACGACACCCGAATCCCCCGTTATAGAAAATTGCGATCCTGGATTTTTCTAGAGGGAGCCTTTGGGCCGAGAGTCGCACGAAACGCAGAGTAGAGTCAACAATTTCGTAGAGCCGTATAGATTGTGCTTTCGTACGAAGTTCTGTACGACGTGAACGAAGTTTGGGCCTTAGCCGTTTCGAACGCAGAACTCCCAGAAGTGTTTTCCAAACCCAAGATTCGCCCGAAACCCATTTTCAACCGAAAAGGATATCGAAATAACCTAAAATACACATCTCATCCCAGAATCCCTTAAAATTGATTTCGAGGTGTAAGACTAGAAAATGACACACGATACCCCCGTTTGAGAAAACAGTGATCCCGGATTTTTCTAGAGGGAGTATTTGGACCGAGACTCGCATTAAACACAGTGTAGAGTCAACAATGTGGTAGATCCGCATAGATTGTGCTTTCGTTCAAAAGTTCCTTACGACGCGACCGAAGTTCGGGCAGAAGCCGTTTCGGACGAAGAACTCCTAGTAGTGTTTTCTGAACCCAAGATTCGCCCGAAACCTGTTTTCAACATAAAAGAACCTCGAAATAACGTAAGATGTGCATCTCATCCAAGAATCCCTTCGAATGGAATTCTAGGTGTAAGACTGGCTAGTCTACGACACACGAATCCCCCGTTATAGGAAAATGCGATCCCTGATTTTTCTAGAGGGTGTCTTTGGGCCGAGAGTTGCATGAAACGCAGAGGGTCAACAATTTCGTAGAGCCGCATAGATTGTTCTTTCATACAGAAGTACCGTGCGACGGGCCCGAAGTTCGGGCCGTGGTCATTTCGGACGCAGAACTCCCAAAAGTGTTTTCCAAACCCAAGATTCGTCCGAAACCCGTTTTCAACCGTAAAGGAAATTGAAATGACCTAAAATACGCATCTCAATCGAGTATCCCTTAAAATGGATTTCGAGGTGTAAGACTAGAATACAGCACACGAAACCCCCGAAGTTCGGGCTGAAGCCGTTTCGGACAAAGAACTCTCAGTAGTGCTTTCTAAACCCAAGATTCGCCCGAAACCCGTTTTCAACATAAAAGAATATCGAGATAACGTAAAATGTGCATCTCATCCAACAATCCCTTCAAATGGATTTCGAGGCGTAAGACTAAAGTACGACACCCGAATCCCCCGTTATAGAAGATTGCGATCCTGGATTTTTCTAGAGGGAGCCTTTGGGCCGAGAGTCGCACGAAACGCAGAGTAGAGTCAACAATTTCGTAGAGCCGTATAGATTGTGCTTTCGTACAAAGTTATGTACGACGTGAACGAAGTTTGGGCCTTAGCTGTTTCGAACGCAAAACACCCAGAAGTGTTTTCCAAACCCAAGATTCGCCCGAAACCCGCTTTCAACCGAAAAGGATATCGAAATAACCTAAAATGCGTATCTCAACCCAGAATCCCTTAAAATTGATTTCGAGGTGTAAGACTAGAAAATGACACACGATACCCCCGTTAGAGAAAACCGTGATCCTGGATTTTTCTAGAGGGAGTATTTGGACCGAGAGTCGCATGAAATACAGTGTAGAGTCAGCAATGTGGTAAAGCCGCATAGATTGTGCTTTCGTACAGAAGTTCTTTACGACACGACCGAAGTACGGGCAGAAGCCGTTTCGGACGAAGAACTCCTAGTAGTGTTTTCTGAACCCAAGATTCGCCCGAAACCTGTTTTCAACATAAAAGAACCTCGAAATAACGTAAGATGTGCATCTCATCCAAGAATCCCTTCGAATGGAATTCTAAGTGTAAGACTGGCTAGTGTACGACACTCGAATCCCCCGTTATAGGAAAATGCGATCCCTGATTTTTCTAGAGGGTGTCTTTGGGCCGAGAGTCGCATGAAACGCAGAGGGTCAACAATTTCGTAGAGCCGCATAGATTGTTCTTTCATACAGAAGTTCCGTGCGACGCGCCCGAAGTTCGGGCCATAGCCATTTCGGACGCAGAACTCCCAGAAGTGTTTTCCAATCCAAGATTCGCCCGAAACCCGTTTTCAACACCGTAAAGGAAATTGAAATGACCTAAAATACGCATCTAAATCGAGTATCCCTTAAAATGGATTTCGAGGTGTAAGACTAGAATACGGCACACGAAACCCCCGAAGTTCGGGCCGAAGCCGTTTCGGACAAAGAACTCCCAGTAGTGCTTTCTAAACCCAAGATTCGCCCGAAACCCATTTTCAACATAAAAGAAAATATCGAGATAACGTAAAATGTGCATCTTATCCAAGAATCCCCTCAAATGGATTTTGAGGCGTAAGACTAAAGTACGACACCCGAATCCCCCGTTATAGAAAATTGCGATCCTGGATTTTTCTAGAGGGAGCCTTTGGGCCGAGAGTCGCACGAAACGCAGAGTAGAGTCAACAATTTCGTAGAGCCGTATAGATTGTGCTTTCGTACGAAGTTCTGTACGACGTGAACGAAGTTTGGGCCTTAGCCGTTTCGAACGCAGAACTCCCAGAAGTGTTTTCCAAACCCAAGATTCGCCCGAAACCCATTTTCAACCGAAAAGGATATCGAAATAACCTAAAATACACATCTCATCCCAGAATCCCTTAAAATTGATTTCGAGGTGTAAGACTAGAAAATGACACACGATACCCCCGTTTGAGAAAACAGTGATCCCGGATTTTTCTAGAGGGAGTATTTGGACCGAGACTCGCATTAAACACAGTGTAGAGTCAACAATGTGGTAGATCCGCATAGATTGTGCTTTCGTTCAAAAGTTCCTTACGACGCGACCGAAGTTCGGGCAGAAGCCGTTTCGGACGAAGAACTCCTAGTAGTGTTTTCTGAACCCAAGATTCGCCCGAAACCTGTTTTCAACATAAAAGAACCTCGAAATAACGTAAGATGTGCATCTCATCCAAGAATCCCTTCGAATGGAATTCTAGGTGTAAGACTGGCTAGTCTACGACACACGAATCCCCCGTTATAGGAAAATGCGATCCCTGATTTTTCTAGAGGGTGTCTTTGGGCCGAGAGTTGCATGAAACGCAGAGGGTCAACAATTTCGTAGAGCCGCATAGATTGTTCTTTCATACAGAAGTACCGTGCGACGGGCCCGAAGTTCGGGCCGTGGTCATTTCGGACGCAGAACTCCCAAAAGTGTTTTCCAAACCCAAGATTCGTCCGAAAACCCGTTTTCAACCGTAAAGGAAATGCGAAATGACCTAAAATACGCATCTCAATCGAGTATCCCTTAAAATGGATTTCGAGGTGTAAGACTAGAATACAGCACACGAAACCCCCGAAGTTCGGGCTGCGACAACGGACAAAGACAGTAGTGCTAATAGTTGGAAAGGGGATTTCCCTATTTTTGTTGAAGCTAAAGAATTTGGCTACTAACAAGAAGTGAATGGGCCCAATTCTGATTCAAAGAAGCCAGATTTGTGGCGGGAGTTGGATGATATTGGAGGGAGGTGGAATGGTTCTTGGTGTGTGGGAGGTGACTAGGTTGTCATCCAGCTCCCAAGTGGAAGATTAGGAGGTGCTCATCTTACTTCTGCGATGAATTCTTTCTTTGATTGGATCAACTCTCACTCCTTGGTCGATCTTCGGCTTGGAGGCGCTTCTTTTACTTGGTCAAATCATCAATCTCTGCTATCTATGTCAAGACTAGATAGATTCCTTATCTCTCCAGCTAGGTTAGATTTGGATCCAAAGATTTGTCAGCTAGCTCTTCTGAAGCCCGCGTCCAACCATTGTTCGATCCTTCTGGATCCCAAACCGGATAGGTAGGGTCTGGCACCACGCCATTCCGATTTGAGATTTCTTGGGTAGAGAACAAGGTTTTCTTATCACTTTTTAAGGAGTGGTGGAAGGAGATAACAGTAAAAGGGAGGGCTGGTTTCAAGTTGGTTTTCTAAACTCAAGTTGTTGAAAGGTAGAACTAAAGACTAGGTGAAGAATAACTTAGAGGAGGTGGGGAAACCTAAAGTTAGAATTTTAGATGAGATGTAGATGATTGCCCAAGCAAAGGAAAGGGGGGATACTTCCTCATCTAAAGATAACAGTAGAAGATTGTTTCTGAAAGAGGAATATTTCAAGAAAGTGAGAGGGGAGGAAATCAAGTGGAAGTAGAGGTCCCACTATCAAGGGTTGAAGGAAGGTGACAGAAATTCGGAATTGTTCCATGGGATGGCTTTGGCTTGTTCTAGACTCAATAGAATTAGTACTTTGATGGATGGGGGAGTGAGGCTAGATAAAAAAGAAGATATTATTACACATGTTCAGGAGTTCTTTTCCTCCCCCCTATTCCAAAGAGGACATGGTTCATTCGTTATTGAACAAGCTGGAGTTTGCTTCTATAGGTGATGAGAATGCTTGTTGGTTAAAGAGGGTTATAAGGAGGATGAAGTTTGTGCAGCTGTTGTCTTTGATCTAGGAAGAGATAAAGCTCTGAGGCCTCACAGATTCCCAATGGCCTTTTACAAATATTTTTGGAATGATGTGCAAGAAGATGTATTGACATTCATGAACGAGTTTTTCTTAAGAGGTAAGCTTTCAAAGAGCTTGGGGGGCTCCTTCATTCCTCTTATCCCTAAAACGTCGGGTGCTAACGTCATCTCTGATTTTAGACCCATCGGTCTAATATGTAGTGCATACAAGATTCTAGCTAAAGTGCTAGTAGATAGGCTCCTCAAAATTCTTCCTTCAGTCGTATCCCCTTCTCAAGATGCTTTTGTGCATGGTAGACAAATACTAGATGATGTTCTTAATGCTAATGAGTGTGTGCACTCTAGATTCAAGGAGGTAAGCCAGGTTTGCTTTGTAAGTTGGCTATGGAAAGAGCCAGTGATAGGGTTGATTGGGGTTTTCTTCTTTATGTGCTTCAAATAATGGGTTTTGGGGCAAAATGGAGAGGTTGGATTATGTAGTGTATTTCCTTATCGCAATTCTTAATCATTATCAATGGATCACGGAAAGGGGTTTTTCAATCTCAGAGAGACTTGAGAAAGGGAGATCCTTTCTCTCCTTTTCTATCTGTCATTGTAGGAGAAGCCTTCAGTCGAATGCTTGGAATGACGAATGTTGCAAATCTTATACATACGAGGCTTTGTTCCTTCTTTTAACTCTCTTCTCATTTCTCACCTCCAATTTGCGGACGACACTCTGATTTTCTGTAATGTAAATGAAGATCAAGTGAAGAATGCAAATGTTATTCTCTTGTGTAATGAAGTTGTGTCGGGTTTAAAGGAGGATTTTTACAAAAGTGAGTTGTTGGGTGTAATTATGGAAGATTCCCTCCCTCATGTCCTGTTTGGCAAATATAGTGGGTTGCAAGGTAGGTTCCTTCCCAGCTACTTATCTTGGTTTACCCTTACGTATTTGTAAGGCTCCCAAATCTTTTTGAGATCCAGTGATGGAGAGGGTAGAAAAGAAGTCGTCATCTTGGAAGGCAAACTATTTGTCACTGGGTGGCAGAGTGACCCTCATTTTGTCTGCTCTTTCTGTTAGATTGTATGGACTCAATCCATCATATGATGTAATAAACTGATTAATTTATTTTTTTATCAATAATATCATGCTTTCCTTTCATGAGATGAATGGTGTTTTATTACTTAATGCACATGACCAATACAAATGACATAAATGGTTCATGAGATGAACCGGGTCCCATTAGTATATTAGATGTGATATATGTGTATGGATGAGATCCACATGCAGGGGACATTTGTCACAAATCTTATACTTAAACATCTTCACAACCGGTGATGAGACTGGGCATCTCATCTGATAAGGTTGCAGCGCTTTGATCACTATAAGATAGTGTAATTTGTCTCGATCATTAGAATGTAAGATTCTGGATCACGGTGCTGGTACATTGGATGTATTGAAGGACCATGAGAAGCACTTTATGGAATACTGTCTCGAGTTTAAGGTTTGCTCTCATAATTCCCTAACAATAGGCTCTCAATCCTGAGACATTGATGAACTCAAGTTTCTATCTATTCATTTGCTTTGAGTCACCAATGAGTGAGGCCAACTGTAGGTCAACACCTCGGTGTCTTGGGTACGTGGTAGTAGGACTGTGGGAACATCCAATGGTCAAGATGGAATCTATCTATATTATTCCCTTGTGCCAATTAATGGATTTATCATTAGTAAGTGCGCACCCATCTCGATTAAGAGTTAATTGGATGGTACTGATGATCACTGTGATTAATTGGGGCTCAAGGATAATAAGATGTGGATTTAAATTGGCGGGACATTATTAGTCCAGTTAATCCATGGATATTGATAAAGGGGCTTAATTGTGATAATCGGAAAGTTTATGGTCTTCATTGTAATTTATTCCTAAGACTGGAGTGCAATTGCATTTATATAGTGGTGTTATTTGCAATTAACTATGGGCCCGGATTACACATGAGATGTGGGGTCACGTGTCCCAGTTGGAGCCAGCTTTCTATGGAATCCCTAGTGGTCCCCACGCTAGCCCAAGTTATTGGAAAGATACTTATCCTACTTGAACTCTAAGATGAAGGAATTAGGAAGTTACTATTTCTATTTGAAGTGAGACTTCTAATAGTGGTAATAGTAAGGTTACTATTTTGTGTAGAAGTAAGACTTCTATTTCAATTAGTACAAGAGAAGGAGGTTGCTTAATGCTATAAAAGGAGAAACAAAGGGCTGGGATTTCTATCCTTGGAATTCACGCCCAAAATCCCTTTGTGCAAGAGTTGCACATACTTCTCTTCTCCTTCTAGTTCTCTTCTAGTTTCCTTTTAGAGCTTCTAGTTGTTTTCTTTAGGAGATCCCACCCATCTCCTTTAGAGAAGAGAGATCTTACGGGCCATAGCGTGGAAGGCTAAGAAGTCTTGGAGATCTAAAGTTGTTTTCTTCTCCATCAAAGTACAACCGGACAGCAAAGGTATAATCTGCTTCTCTAATCTTTTGTAGATTATTTTGCATGGTGTTGCTTGTAATATTGCTGTATATGGTATAAGAGTATGAGGGATTGCATCCTGAATATGGTTGATGGCCTTATGGACGTTTGATCCCTGAGAAAAGTGGGTCAAAAGTCTTGAAATCACATCCACGAGGCCCACCTATTTCCAACACTTTCAAATCTTCCAATCTATTTGTTTTTGTCTTTATTCAAGTGCCAGGCATCAATGGTTAAACAGATTGAGAGGGTTTAATGTGATTTCTAATGGCATGGTAAGGAACGGATGAAGAAACACTTCCTGGTCAAGTTGACCTCTATTTGTAAGCCAAAGAAGGAAGGGGGATTGGGTTTCAAATCCATCCATCTCATGAAGGCTTTCGAGGAATGGGGAAGAAGGGGATAGTATGTGGAAAGGTGTTTTGGTAGCTAAGTATGGCATTTTGAGAAATGGTTGGGATATTCAAGTGCCAAATTACCATCCTTCTAGGGTATGGAGAGGAATTCTTTCATCATAGGAGGCTTTCACGTGCAATATAAAATATAAAGTGGGATCAGGGGACAAAGTTTCCTCCTGCTTGATCACTGGTAGGTGATAGACCCTTGGCTAAAGTCTTCCCCGGTTTATTCTTATGCGCCTAAGATTTTATCCTTCTCTTCCCCGGCTCTGACCATTCCCAAATTTATCTATCCACACACCCTAAGAACCCCAGACTACCGCGACCATTTAGATTCCACAATATGTGGTCAAGAGAGGTGGACTGCGAGAACCTGATCATAAGTACTTGGAAAAAAGCGAATGGGGTGACTGAAAACAAAATTTCTAAGACCCTGTCTTCATTGAGCAGAGATCTTATAAAGTGGAATAAAAAGAAGATGGGGAAAGTGGAAGACGTCATCAAATCCATTAGAGCTAATCTTGAATCTATTAGACACAAAACTCCTTGTGAAAATAGTATTATTACAGAATTGGAACTCGGTGCTAAATTAGATGAATATTTAGCAAAAGAGGAGGATCTTTGGCAACAAAAATCTAGGGAGCTGTGGCTTAAAGATGGGGATAAAAATACTAAATTCCTCCATTCTAGGACTATCAATAGAAGGAGAATGAACAAAATTAGCAAAATTAAAAATAATGATGGTGTTTGGCTGAACAATAGGGAAAGACAAAGGGTTTGAATATTGTAAGCACTTAAAGGGCATCATGACATTTGCTGGACCCAGAGATTTGGACTTGGTCAAAGAACTGATAAGCTCAATCATCTCACACGATGAAAATACTAAGCTTGTGGAAATTCCCTTTGAAAAAGAAGTCAAAGATGTAGTCTTTAACTTAGGTTCCCTAAATTCTTCAAGTCCTGATAGGCATCCAGCTAAATTCTATCAACATATGTGGGATACTATCGGTCGTGATATTGTGAATATTGTTTAGAGTTTCTTCAAATACAAATTTTCCTTAGGGAAAATTAACAAAACATTTTTAGTGCTCATCCCCAAAAAAAGTCAAGCCACCACTATGAATGATTTTAGACCTATAAGCCTATGCAATGTTGTTTATAAAATTATATCGAAAACCATTGCTAATAGGCTTAAGGATGTCCTTCCTAATATTTTTAGTCCCTCACAAAGCGCCTTTTTGAAAGGAAGACTTATTACTGACAACTATATTATTGCTCACTAAGTTATTCATTCTTTTAAAATCAAGAAGAAGAGCAAATTTATGGGTATCAAGCTTGACATGGCTGAAGCTTACGACCGAATGGAGTGTGATTTTTTACCAGAGGTTCTCAATGCTTTTGGTATTAGTGTTAGTTTTACCCAACTTATTAAGGAATGTATTTCTTCTGTTTCCTGCTCTATATTGCTAAATAGGTCCCCCTTCGGAAATTTCAAAACATCTAGAGGGTTAAGACAAGGAGACCCTCTCTCCCCTTACCTTTTCATACTAGGGGTCGAAGTTTTATCTTGTATGTTCACTAAAGCTGAAGAGATGGGAGTCATTCAAGGAATTAAAGTAGCCAGAAATGCCCCTAGTATCTCTCACCTCTTTTTTGCTAATGATAGCTTCATCTTTTGTAACGCTAAGCTAAAAGAAGCTAGGGAAGTTAAAAACTTATTCGAGGAGGACTATTGCGATATATTAGGTCAACTCATAAACTTTCACAAATCTACAGTTAATTTTAGCAAAGGGGTTTGCCGGAAAAGATGCAATTATATTTGCTTCGATCTTAAGTATGAGAATTATGGTCACGGATGAAAAATATCTTGGAAATCCGCTGACTATTAGGAAAAATAGAAATTCGAGTTTCGAGGCCCTCCCTCACTAACAAAATCAAAAGCAGAATTAGCTCTTGGCATATCCCTTTGCCATCCCAAATTGGCAGAAACACCTTAATCAAGTCTGTGGTCTCAACTATTCCCATTTATAATATCTCCATTCCCCGTCCCCCAAATAAAATTGTAGACTCTATTGATAAAATTCTTAGAGCCTTTTGGTGGGGTGAGTGCAGGAAAAAGAAAATCTCATACTATCAAATGGGCTGAATTATTTAGGGGGGGGGGAGGAGGTGGCGGGGGGCGCTTATGAATAACAGACACCAAAAGTAATAATCTAGCTCTTCTAGCCAAAACATGCTGGAGATGTCTAAGTAATGAGAACCTCCTCTGCTCGAAGATTCTAAAGGCTAAATATTGCCCCAGAAGTAACCTTTGAGAAGCTAAATTCAAAAAAGGCAACTCCTGGTTCTGAAAAGGGTTTGTAGAGGGAGTTGATTTCATAAACGAAAAGGTTGGCCTGGATAATTGGTAATGGAGAGAACATATTTGTTTGGAAATGTAACTGGATTCCCTTCAAAAATGGTTTGAAAAAGTCGTTATCTTCTATAATTAACCCAGATCTTGAAGTTAAAGTTCTATAGAATGCTAATAAAGATTGGGATACTAACATTCTAAAAGAATATTTTAACAACCCTCTGGACATTGAGGATAATGGTAAGATCTATATCTGTCGATCCTTTACTAAGGATGAAAGAGTTTGGCCTGTTTCCAAAAATGGACAACTTACTACTAAATCAGCTTATAGATTAATATGCACTAAAAATGATGCTAACTCCTTTTCGATGGTAAATTGGAAAGCTTTGTGGAGACTTCCTCTTCCTCAAAGGGTCCTAATGTTTGGTTGGACATGTCTCAGGAATGCTGTTCCGGTAAGAGCCATCATTAAATCTAATATTTATTCTTTAGATGACAAATGTCCTATATGTGAAAAAGAGGACTTGATTGGGCATGCTCTGATGCAGTGTGAATTTGCTAGAGCGAGTTGGCTCAGCTCTCAGGGGTTTTTTTTTTTTTTTTTTTTTTTTCGGATTCTATGCACCCTTTAGACTTAATGAAATGGTGGAAGATCTCAAGTGAGCAAGGCCACCCGACTCCTCCTCTTAGGGATGTTCAATAAAAAATGCGGATCCTTTCCATGTGGTGGACTACATGGAAAGCTAGGAATGACTTTATTCATAGAGGTCAATCATTAGATCCCTTTAAGATCATTAGATTAGTCTATAAGATGCTTGAGGATCCCACATGCCACTATAAGGACATTCTCTTAAAAAAAAAAAAGATTTGAAACTCTCCTTAGATCCTTTAGGGATTTCGAGCAATGTTGATATTATAATCTTCTCGGATGCTGTCTTTAAGGCTAAGGAAGGTTATGCTTCGTTTGGTTTCGTTATGATGTTAAATGATGTCATTGTGGGTACAAGTGCTATCCAAGGGCCCAAAGTCGTCTCTTCAAAGGAGGCCCAAGCGAGGGCGGTCTTAACTGCATTAGAAAAGGCTTGGAAGAATGGTTTTGATACGCTTAGTGTTTTTACGGACGCTCAAGAAATGGTTTTTGCTTTGAAGGGAGGCCTTGATTGGTCTATTAACTCAATTATTCTAGACATTAAATATTTGGCTTCCTTATTTCTTTCTGTGGACTTTGAATTTATCCCTAGGGCTCTAAGTGAGCAAGCTCATAGGCTTGCCAAGTTTTGCTTTTCTAGTAAACAGGATGTAGACTGGAAATGGGCTTTAAGTATCCTTTTGTCTAGGGGTTAACAGTTTTTTCTTTTCTCTCTTTTTTTTTTTTTTTTTCTTTTTTCCCCTCCTGTTGTTCTTGTGCCTTTTTTTATTGAAATATCTTTTTATGATGAAAAAAAAAGTCAGATCCATACCAAAATTCCACTCTGGTCAATGAGATCGTCAAGTGCACTCAAGTCTCTGATGCATCTATTTGTATGGGTTTCAGTTTAAGTTCGATCATCACTGCCGGTTACAATGTCATAATACAACATTGTGTTTTTTGAAGTTCAAACTTTTTATACAATGGGAGGACCTTGTGTGCATCAAAACCGTTTATTCAAACTAGCGTTCATGGTTTGGTGACACCCAAAATTTTGATCCATTACGAGAAAGGGTCGCCTCACCTGAGCACTAATGCTCATGATAAGGTGAGTAATGCTTGTGGGGTCCACCTAGGGATGGGACCATAGGGCATCAAAAGATCTCCGCCACATAACTGTGTACGGTGACGGAGGTTCGAATCATCATTCCAACCTATTAGTCAACAACCGACAAGTATTCACTGTCCAAAATGAGTACACAATCCATCCCAGCAGTCTGGTACATTCAGAAGGGTTCCAAACCCGGGTTCGGTGATTATTGCGAAGGGGGTCCCTCTTTTATGGTCCACTTGGATGGATCACCAGGTCAACCCCACTAGGTATTTAGCCATGCTGCACTCACCTTATGGAGAGGGACGGTGCTCATTTGAGGTTTTTCCTATGAGAAAGCCTCCCTCACCTAAGCACCAGTGCTCATGATAAGGTGAACACCATTTCTTGTGGGGCCCACCTAGGTAGTGCTCAATTGGGATTGAAAGATCTCCCCCAATCTAACTGTGTATAGTGACGGAGGCTTGAATCATCATCTCAACCACTTGATCAACAGGCAATCGGCTTCCACCATCCAAAACAAATACACCGCCGATCCAACAATCCAATCCATTTATTTGAAAATATAAAAAATATCAAAATTGTCCAATCCGACAATGAATATCACCTCAATCGAAGTAAAACTTTATTTGTGGAAATCAACTATGCACTGCATGGAAGGTTTGGATCTTTGAGGATTTGGCCATAAGAATCATGATTTATTGAAAATGATTATTTATTATAAGTTCAGTCATGTTCTTCTCAATCCAATAGTGAAAGTCACTACGAAGACGGTGGATCTTGAGTGTCATTGGGTAGAAACAATCCTGCTATTTGGACAGAACATTGGGACCGGTTTTTGGACCGATCCCAATGTTCTGGTCCAATATCAGATATTGGACCAGAACATTGGGATCGGTCCAAAAACCGGTCCCAATGTTCTGTCCAAATAGACTTTTTCGGGTAGAAATGGGTAAAGGTGTACAGAACTTATAATACCTTATTTGATCACTCCTTATTTACTATTTTATTGATCATAGGTTTGAGCTGGGACTGTATTTTAGCTTATGTAGGGTTTGAGTTGGGCTTAGAGTTTCGAATGGAATCCGCACCCAGCCCACTTATGCAATTCTTTAAGGTAATGATCCTTAAGGCTTCGACCCATATCTGGAATCAAAATAGATGGGTTCTTGAAATGGCCGATCCTTCAAACTTAGGCCCCATTTGGAAACTTTGATCTACTAAGAGCTAGTTAGATTGGGTCTAGAACAAATACCTCTGTATTCTTCTTGTAATTCATAATCTACAGTTACTCCATTTGGTAAAATTCTAAAGAAAATCTCTTATTCTCAGCAGTATTTTTAGTAAACCTACAGAAACTGAGCCTTCAAGAGGGGCACTTTTGTCATTTTTATTTAATTAATACTCCAGATTAAAAAAAAAACTGTTGTTAGAGGTTTATCAAACATACACAAGCTCTAAAGCTTAAAAAAATAAGCTCACAAGCTCTAAGCTCTAAAGCTTTAGAGTGCCTACTGTCTGTAGAATCAAGAATTCAGTAAAAGTTAAAGAAAATGAGGCTTCACCAAACACCTTGGAGATTTTCATTACCGGCTTCCTGATAGTTTGGAAAAGAATCAGGAATCATAGATTTTGTGTGTAAATTCATGACCCTGTGTAAACTGAAAAGCATCCAAGGGATGTGTTGTTTATATTCATGCAAGGGTTAAAGGTGAGCAATGGCTGTTTTACTTCCGATGAAAATGAATGACAGGGAGAGAGCCAAAAAGAATTCCTTGAGTTTCGTATGGGCCTTCCTCTGATTAATTCTTTTCAATTGAAAAAAAAAGAAGTAAAGCATCCAAACAAAGGAAATCTTAGTTTTACTTCCATTGGAAAAATGAGCGAGTCTGAGGAATCTTAATTTCATCATCATTATCATCATCACCAGAGTACTTGGGAATGGATTTAAAATTCTACTTTTTCACTCAAAACTTATTTTCATCCATGTTTAGTATCTTCACTCATCTGTCTTTTCTTCCTATTGCAGTTAAGGTCTTCCTCTTATTCCAGTTCTTTGAACATGTAAAAGTTCAATACATCTTGTAAGGGCTGTATTAAGTCCTCTATACATATGCCATACGATTTCAAACGTTTTTCCTACAGGGTTGTTTTGGGAATCATACTTAGCGGTTAGAATTCAACCCTTGCTCATATGCTGTAGGTTTGTATAAGGCCCAGATGTGTTCTCCCAAGGTTTCTTAATACTAAAATATTGAATGCATGAAAAAAAAATGGTGTTGGGTTAACCACCCAATGACTATAATATATTCCTTTTCTATCAATATACACTCTTCACAGCCCTAAATTCTCTTCCATGTAAAAAGTATAAAAGAAAACTAACATGTTACTAAATGCTTACTATTACCAATCAAAGCCAACCTCATTGATGTAAAGGGAAAAAAACCTTCAGAATCACGGGCCAAACCGGATTGACCCATTGGGTGCATCAAAATTGCCCTTTACATTCGCTCGTCTCTTTTCCCGCCAATTCTCTCCCCATAACTTTGCCTCTGCCACCGCCCTCTCACGGTCCAAATCCCGGTTCAAGTTCTGGGCAGTCTCTTTTGGAGAGTCTTCCCTCTCAAAACTATCCAAATCCCACTTGTGCCCGGATACTCCTTCCTCCTTCCTCCCTGTTCTTCCACCTCTCTCATCTTGTTTCTCAGTAGTGCCTCGGCTTCGTCTCTCTTCCTTCTCTCCACTAGCTCTGAGGCTGTGAGCAGGGGCTGTGTTGGGATCGTATGCATGGGATGCCAAGTAGGAGAGAGCAGTCACCACATCTGCAATGAGAGGACGGGTGGCAGCCTGTTCTTGGATGCACATGGATGCCACAGCAAGAGCCTGGTATAGCCCACGCATAGGATAATGGCCTTGCAGCAGTGGGTCTGCTAGTTTTGGAAATTTCCTTCGGTCGTTGAACATGGGGCGTGCCTGCAAAATTTACAACATACATAAGTAGAAACAAAAAGGAAAAATAAAAATTCTCTGCATGCATGAACTGAAAAAGATTCCAAATCCAGTTTTTCTAATCAAGATAACAGGATTTAAATATAGACGGGATTCTACTAAAATGGATGAAATTATTGTATTAAATGAACATGTTTCATTTCCTATGATACCACCAACTTTTCCTGTGTCATTTTTTCTAAATTTGTGTAAACTAATTATGCATGTACTTGGAACTTTGTATAACTCCTTGCGAGGGAAACCTATATCAATAATATGATGGTGATGACGGTGATGATAATAGGTCCCACCACAGTAGTACTAGGAGTGTGTATTTTCTGGGTAACTGTCGTTAACAAGGTGTGTCAACTAAGCAAAGGAATTTGAGATCTGTAGCCTAGTCACTGAAATAGCAAGCGGCAGATTTTCCAAGAGTGAAGGAAAAGGAGGCTCAATTAAAATGAAAAATGAAACCCGTAAGAATGGGTAGTATCATGTTCAATGAATGTTTCAGGTGAACGCTCTTCATACATGTGAGCCGACCTTGCATCTGTCTAGGCCTCTACTTCATGTCCAACCATGAATTCTAAACAAAAAAAGACCCATCTACTATATTAGCCATTTATAGTTAGCCTGCAAACAGACAGTTGCAAAAAAGCTTTACAGGCTAAATACAATGGAAAAAACCCATTGAGAAGGTTCTTGGAGTATTAAGTCATTAAATTGTCCTCTGTATCCAGATGAATGATCTGGATCTCCAGAAGCTGAGGCCCACCAATAAAGGTGTGCCAGCGGGAAACAAGAAGCTGTTAGTGTAGCGTGAGCAGTGTCTGACATTTATAGTAAAGTACAGTTACCCAGGAAACAAGGTTTTGCTCTCCGTGAGCCCTGGTGCTGTCAATGGCCTTCCTTCCAGTGATCAGCTCCAAAAAGACCACTCCAAAACTGTAGACATCGGACTTCACTGTCAGTTGTCCTGTCATAGCATACTCAGGTGCACAATAACCATAGGTTCCCATGACCCTGGTGGACACATGTGACTTATCTCCAGTTGGGCCGAGTTTTGCAAGACCAAAATCAGATAGCTTTGGCAGGTACCCTTCATCCAATAAAATGTTTGATGATTTCAAGTCCCTATAAATAACAGGAGGATTTGCCTTATCATGAAGATATTCCAATCCTTTGGCTGCACCAGCTGCGATCTTCATCCTCATACTCCAGTCTAGCGGCTCCTTGTCGGGTGGAAGATCTACAAAACAATTTTAGTTATAAGTTAGTAGCAGATACTATATTCCTAACTGTATTTGGAAACACCATAACACCAGAAGGAACCATCTTCACAAAAAGAAAATGCAGGTTTGTGTCATCAACAGAAATTTTGTGGCAAACCAGTCAAGAGTACTCAAACATGACAAATATTTGAGGATCATATAGTGCGCTAGTCTGTTTGGATTTGGGACTATATATATCCCCTCTTACCAAAAAAATCAAAACTCACTGATACATTAGAGTTTGTTTCAATGCACGTAGGGGCCCAGAAATCCGACTTTTGGAAAGTGGAACTATTAAATGTTTCCAATCCATAAACTCACGAAACATAATTTGACAGTAGAATCTAAAGGAATAAGTTTCCTTTGAAATTGGAAAGTATGAAGTGCAAGAGTCAGAAAATAGATACAAAATGGATTCAGCATGTTTGAACAACTGATATTTTTCTGAAAATAAGCAGCATTTGGCTTCTTGTCTTTTAGGATCCGAAAAATAATTATTTCCTAATTTTTCAAATGCAGTGTAGAAATTGCCAAAAAGCTTGGAAAGGGTCTGGCTGATAATAATAATTAATAAATAAATAAATTTATGATTTTCTAAAACAGTAAAAAGTATCAAGCGGTTGACCTCTCAGGACACACAACAAAAGTTTTTTACACAACAACATAATAAAACAACTACCAATCCCATAGACTCACCAATTCTTCAATATTAAATGCAAGAAGAAGAGGAAGAACTAAAATGGAAATACAAGTAACCAAGATATCACTAGTGGGAATCTAGAGAAATCTTGAAAATTTTAGACCCAATTCTCAAAGTATACAAATGGATAAAGCTTAAAAATAATTCTACTAATAATTGCATATCAAATTACCAACTTAATAGAAAAGTGGAAATCAAACTCGCAAGTCACAAGAACCATTGTACCAACATTTAGGCTACCATCTAAAATGCAGGGACAGGTTGTTGCATATCAGTTCACATTTGTTTGCCTGTGTTTGTATGGACACCAATTCACTTTTGAATATTCGAGCTGAATGGACACTATCAGTACGATTTTGGGTAGAGCAAAAAATGTTGTGTAAGTAGTGACTGGTATCCTGTCCTTCTACAGTCTCCCAACCCAAATCAATGAGTGATCAGCAGTCAGCATCCATACAAATTTCTGGTGGAGGATACATAAAAGTGAGCACCAAGAAATGTTAAAATCTATTCATATGTGCCTAAACTGAGAAGCAGAACTAATAACCACCTGCAGTGCCAAAATACTAAAAGGTTCCTGTAATTTCAGATACATACAAATGCAACATATAGCATATTTCAAAGCTTGACAAAATTTACTTTCTTTAAATGGTATTTTTAGGTATATTAAAATTATACTTAAGCTGGTATAAAGCGCAAAACCTAGGGAAAAATCAATTTACATAATTATAGGATTGTAATATTACGATGGCTCATTTTACGACGGCCCCTAAAATGGGCCAATTATGCACACTAGAGAATGAAGATATGGAACTGTGAAATAAAGAGCTTATGGCTTCAAGTACAAGCAGCAATTCCATGGCAACACAGATTATTCAATAATCCAACATTTTCTGACAGAAAGTGAAAGCCATGGAATACATTAAACTTAAAGAGTGGCCTGAGGAAGAGGAATAAAATGGATATATGATCAATTTCCAGCAACTGATACACCTGAAAGTGATTATGAAATAAAGTAAAAAGAAATGAAGGGAAGCTTGACAACGTGTTTTCCAAAAGCAGATGAATCTTATTTCCCTAGTAACATTTACGATTCAACAATTATCAATTGCATTGGCACTGGACAGGGGATGATGCTTCACCACTTTTGCAGTTCAGCAATGTACTGACAGGATTATTAGCAGGATGAAACTAGGCTAATTAAAGGATTATAAGCATGTCGAATCTGGGCTGTTTGGTGGTAACATGGATCTGATCATTAACAATGAGATGCAACCCAACAGACCTGAAATGTGGAAGCTCTGACAATAGTCAGACGGGGTTCATCAGGTCATCAGGTTAAAGTAAACACAAGTCCATGTCTAAATAAGATGGTACACAGCTGAAACTACAGGGTCTGCAATAAGTACCGATAGACACAATTAAAATAGTGTAATTATGAAGCCAATAAACTATTAGATTCCAAAACAATACATTCCTAAAGCAAGATAGAACATTATGTCAATGATGAGATACAAAGCGGCCCATCTTACCATGTAGATGATCTTCCAACGACCCCAAGGGCATATACTCATAGACAAGAAGGCGTTGATCTCCATCAGCACAGTATCCAATCAAATTCACAAGATTAGGATGATGCAAAAGACTAAGCATGAGAACCTCCACCAGAAATTCCCTATTTCCTTGAAGCCCATTTCTGTCGAGCTGTTTTACAGCAACAACCTACAAAGACAAGCATATCCCCTGAATATAACAACTCCTACTTACAAAGCTAATATGATAGCTTGCTGTCCATCAAGCCATATAAGAGCAACAAAACCTCTAATACACTTAGAGTAATTCTTGACAAATGCAAATATACCACTCAAAATTGGAATTCAACAATATATTTTGCTGGGAATTGGTCCCAACTATCGAGACTTAGCAAATGAAATTTTCTAAGGCTCCCAAAATCATACATATTGAACCAGACTGTTGACCCAATGGACCCTAAAACTGAAAGAGTATGACCCAAAAACCCTAGGCATATTTGTAACATAGAGGAGGCATCCAACAAAGATGGATCCAGTACAAAGAAGGGCCAAAAATGAAGGATTGGGATCTTCCTAACTGAGAGGTCTCTGGGGCATCATTCATCCACCATAAGGTCCCTGCTTCCCACCAAAGTTGTCTGGTTATAAGAACCATTTACCACACATAATTTAAAGGTCACTTGGGAAACTGTGCAATTTTGAAAAAAAAAACTGCAATTCTGAAAAAAATACCCTTTCGCTCCTCATATTTTCCATTCACAGCAAGAAATTCCTTCAGGGTTTTTAACAGCAGTGGCAGGCAGATATCACAAAAGCTTGCAAACAAGGATTTTACCTGGCCTGTGCTCTCCAGGCGGCCTTTATAAACACGTCCAAATCCTCCTTCCCCAAGTAGACACTCTGGTCTGAAATTTTTGGTGGCAGCTGCAAGCTCCCGAAAGGTGAACGTCTGTGCTGCAATACTACCAGTAGGCCCATCTTTTGGACCCAGAGATTCTCTTCTCAATCCTGTGGCACTTCTAGCTTTGAGCCTATCAGATCCTACAAATCAATAAAGCAATTAACTATATCCAGGAATGCCAACATGGATGAATCAGAAAAGGCTATACCAGAAAGACCAGGTTCAAATGTCAGAAAAGGATTTTAAGAAAAGGTGACAAAATCCCTTCAGTTAGAGTTCAGAAGAATGCAACCCAATTTAAATCACGCTCAATTGAAGAGTGAAGACACCCACTGAAAATAACAATATTTAACAAATCGGCTACTATCAAATTGTTTCACTAGAAACCAGTTATGTTGTTATCGAAAAAAAAAAAAAAAAGAAAAGAAAAGAAAAAAGAGTTATGCAATTGAAATCTGGTGTCTGAAATGAAACACAGAGCTACAGATGCATGCTCTTCAGTCTTCACTACTTTCAATATAAATGAATGAAAAACCCAATGTCCCACTTTCAATAATTAGATTAAACAAAGTGACTGAAAGTAATACAAATCTCATGAAACAAGCAAATCTTTCTAATAGAATCTCTAAAATTCATTTAAAAGAAAATCCAATTCATTTTACTTGTACAGATCTGACTTGAATAAAAATCCAATTTTCGCAATATATCAGCTACCCATTTAAATTAGAAACAAAAGTGAACATCTACTGAGTTTTTGGAATTTTCTGTTTTCAAAGATCAGATCAAGTTGTCTGCCACATCAAATATGCAAGCAAATCAATATCAGATTGCTTGAAAGACCAGAGATTTTCAAATCAAAATAATTAAATCTAATGCAGCTTTATCACAAGAACACATTCCAATTCATTTTTACTGCTTCAATAAACTAACCCAGGAAAGAAGGCCTATTTTTTTCTTTTACATTAATTTGAATATGAATTATATGAACTCTCTCTAGACTCTCAGTTAGATTACCGACAAGAAAAGACAAGTGCAATATCTCCCCGAATATACAGATCGTTTCATATATCCAAAAAAATCAAAATTACTCCGCTCTAAATGAAAAGAGGCAAACCCAGGTCAAAGACCCAAAAGCAATTGAATCATCAAAAGATATTTTTAACCACTTTTGCAGAAGAATCATCACAATAATTTCTATATGAAACAGTAAAGTAGAGTAACAACGCTCGATTTCCCACGATCAGATAAACCAAACATCCAATCCAATGCGAAATCTCTTCAAACCAATAGAATTTGGACAAACCCAACAATTACAACGAATGAAACCAAACTTCAATAAAATCCAAATATCCAATCTTCCATACCAAACGAAAAAAAAAAAAAAAAACCAAAAAATTGAACAAAAGTTAAGATTAACTGCATTTGGAACAAAAATCCTGCCCACCCAAATCTCTAAATCTATTAAGAAACAATTAAAAAAATTGATTGATACTATAGCTCACCTGAAGATAACCTTGATATATGAGATTCAACCATTGCCTTGCCCTCGTTCGTACCATCTCTCCTATTTCCAGGATTCAACTCTCCTTCCTCCTTGGAATCGAAGCATGAAAAGCAACCCATCTTCCTAATCAATTGAAATCTCAACTGAGAAAAAAAATCAAAGATTGAATTCCACTAATTCTCCCATTTTCTGCGACTTTTACTGTATAAAACCAAATTTTTTTTACGGATGATGCTTCTCTTTTTCTGGGGTTTTCTTCAGATCTGATTAAGAAGAAGAATGTATAGAGAGAATGAATACAAGAATAGAAAAGAATAGAATCAAAGCGAGAAGAGAAGAAAGAAAACGAAGCTCTCGTTTACCCTTCACATCTACTTATATACGTTTGAGAGGAAAACTAGAGCGAGAGAGGTTCTTGTTGTCACACTCACAGAGTCACGGTACAGTGTTCCGAGTCGGATCCTGTGTTTCCTAACTCTGCCGTGAGGCTCAACCATTGAAATCCCAATTCCCCAACTTGATTAGAAATATTTCTTTAGATTTTACATCAATTGTGGTTAATTTGCATGAGTTGTAAACGGAACAGACGGAATCACAGTGGATTTATACCTAAATACATATTTATATAGGGGCTTTGATTCGATTCCGGGTCTAAGTATCAGGTCGAAACCTATTTTATTGGTTTCAGATCTGGTTCATACGGAAACGTCTTTTCGGTTTTGAGATTGGGACTAGCTAAAGGATTGAAAGGTAGTTTCAAAATCAGTTACGGTTTTTTTTTCTTTTTATTTTTTTATTTTTTTTCTTAAAACAATCATACCATAGAACTTATAATGTTGCAACAAGTCTACTACCTCTGGGATTAAGCATTAAAATGTAAAAAGAAACGAATAGTTGATTTTGAACTACAGTTTGCAACATCAAAGACTCGTATGCTGGGTCTCGGGTCCATGGGTTGGAATATATATGGACTCAAATCCGGACCCGTTTATCAATTGGAATCCAAATTGAGTTACAGACCCAAACTCATTTATGAATCCAAATCTTAAATAGGTTCCATACCTGATTTTTTTTTTTTTTTTTTTTTTTTTTTGCAGGTTGGAACTTTCAGATAATCAGAGAATCGGATATCCGTGTGCAACCATAGTTGTACCGTTTGACTGAATGAATGATTGTAAAGAAAGAAAGGTGATTAACATAATCTTGTGCATTATTTGTTATCACGTTTTTCGTCCAATTCAACTATGGGAGAAACTCTAATTTATGTAAAATTTGAAGATACCCTGTATATGTGGGGGGTGTTTATTTTTGAATTCTTGTAATTTTAACTCGCAGATCCCATTATAGAGTTCCACTCGTTTGAATCAGAATTTATTTAGGTGAAAACCTCGGAGAATCCTGACTCATAGTGTACCAGATCATAGCCATTGATCTGGTGGGCTACTTTTGAGGGTGGGCCTTCCTTTTTTCAGTTTTATGTGTTTTATAGCGGTTGGTAATTCCTGACCCGTCCTCCCGAATATATCCCTTTGTTAAACCGCAGAAGGATTAGTGGGCCAGTTCCCTGAGCAAATCTAAAGCAGGCCTATGGGCCTATGGCTCATTTTCAAAACCAAAATCTCCTCCGACAATCATGCCGACTGATATAGACGAGATTCTCTCCTGTAATCAAGTGAATTTCAGAGACTATTTGTCTTTTGTGGGAATTTCAGACACTATGTAATAGCTCATCTTATGTGCTCCTCTAATCAAATGATTTCTTGGGATTTTTATGCAAAATTAAGTAAAATTTTAATTAAATGATTTTATGAATAAAAATCATTAAATGATAAGAGAGTTGCTCGTGCATTTTTTTTACGAAACTACTTCAGTTGATGATATCGTCGTGTGCTTGATGGTATCGCCAACTTTGACCATTACAAAAAGGCATATGCTACTTGATATTCATGTGTGTAGTGATAGAAAGGTTACGAAAACTATTGTATTTTCTGTCCAGACGTCTCACTCATGTGGTATAGGTAGTCTTCCTTAGATGCGTGAGTCCTATGCTTTGTTATTAGGCATTTGACACCTTTCCTTGATTATTCACGTGAGATTTGAGGGTGGGAGCTTGGAGTGCAATTAGTGTCCAATGAAATGCCAAAATGAGGATTTTTTTTCGATTTGGCAATGGCTTCAAGTGAGGTTGGGAGATGAACTTGTGTGTGCTTTTTTGTAACAATTTGTAGTCTAATTAGAGTCAATTTGTTTGGGGAATCTCATAGGACTTGAAGTTTGTGGGCAACGTGTCAGTAGCCATGTTGGCCAATCTTTGAGCAATAGAGGTATTGTCAACCGTTATAAAAACTGTCGCATTATTGCATTTGCTTTTCCCTCTCTGTTGATTCTTTGTCATCAATTGCTTATGTAATTGTCATGTTTGTAGTGGAAGTTTAGGAAAAGATGATCTTTTCATAGTTGTTGTTTTTTTTTTTTTTTTTCGCTTGATCGGTTTATTTAACTTTGTTTTTAGCAGGTGAAGAACTTTGATTCATTGAGCTGAAGGGAAATTTTATGAAACATTTAGATTTAATCTACCCAGTTCTCTTTCAGAAACAAATGGCATCAAGGATTATGGATCCTATAGCTGGTGTGAGAGACAACAATGAAAAGATGATTGCGGTTGATAGAATGCCTGAACAAATGAGTCATATGAAGATAGGGGATGATAAGGTAGATGTTAGCTTTGTTCTTGTAGGATTTTCAATTTGTTGTCCATCAATGAACCCACCTCTACTGAACTGGGGGAGAGAGAGAGATTTAGAGAGAGACAGAATATACACGCTTGAGAGAAAATTAAAAGGTTCTTGACGTCCACTTAGAACATCAAAACAACTCAATGGCATGATGCTAAATATGCCCTGAGTTACTTTGTCAAGTAGGGCAGTAGCAAAGGGAAGGAGAAGAAGTGCAAGGTTTTGATATCAACCCATTTGACGGTGTTGTCAATTAGGGTAATTTTATAAAAAAGATGTATGAATAACTCTCTCATAATTTTATTATTTATCTTCGTAAAACCGTTTAATTAATATTTAAGCTTAATTCTTTTTATAAAAATCCCTATATTCTTTTCTGAAATCATATAAATTAGCAGTACAAATTCATGTAATATAGTTAAGTGATGAGAGTCTGATTTTTGGGATGGGTTTAGGTAATATTTCCAGCCCAAATAATAGATGAGTGGCATTTAGGTGAGTCTATACTTTCCATTTTACCACCAACTGGATCAGAACTTGACTCAACCCGCCTCCTTGGAAACCTTACTCTTTTCATACTTCATATTCTTACAGTGATTTAAATAAACAGTCTTCCTAGATATCTTACAAATGGAAATGGATCTCCTATTTGGATCAATCAAGGGGCGCCACATGGAGAGATGATTTTTTTTTATTCATTTGGAGGAGACATCTTATCCATTCAATAAACAAGAAAATAAATTCTTATAGCTTGCATGCGTTGAGATGTCCTAATGCTGACGGTCCCATACATCCCACGAACGATATATAAATGGCTCCACCTAAATAACAAACCCTTCTAAAGCTTCCATAGCCTTTACTGATCTCTCTAACTTATTCGAAATTAATATTCTAGAGTGGATGCCAACATAACAGTCACCTATGATGTTGGAGTTGCAATGACCATTACCACAAATGATGTTGAACTGTTGTCAGCCTGCAAATGATTTGGAATGTGCTCTTAGGACCCACAAAAGTCCAACAGTAAACATCTATCATTCTACTTTTTTCACAATTTTCATGAAATTTGGGATGAATCAACGGTTCAAATTTCACCCTCTAGCCGTGTATGGTCTTCTAAAGAGTTCTAATGGATCAAATCTTCATATAGAGCCACACAATTTCAAAAAAATGAAGAAAATGGACAAAAACCTATCACATGAAGCTACGGTGAGTTTAAATCGATGAATTTCCCAAGATCTGCAACAAATCAGGACCTGATTTTTTATGTTAAGGCTATTTTCAGTCTTCCAAAGAGGGTCAACGTTTCGGATCATGATCATGGAGCCCATAGAAGTCCGAAAATTAAGATCCATGGTTATGTTATTTCACAAATATTATAGAGATCCATGAAGGATCAATGGCTAAAATTTGACCCACTAGCCTTTCTTTGGCCTTCTTAAGCCTTCCAACTGTTCGAATTATCAGTTAGTGTCCTTAAATCTTCAGAAAAAAAAAATGAAAAAAAAAAAAAAAAAAAAAAAATGCAATGATGCTAAAAAGGAGCACCTCTATTACTGTAGCATCTTTCTGCTTTAGATGATATCACATGTCTCCAAGGTTTCCAGGCTATGCATTTTAGACATCCTACCTCTTTATGAGGTTTAAAATAAAGGGTCCCGTTTTCAAACCATTCGAACACAATATGAGTTTGGAAATAGACTTGTCAGACGGGCACCTATTAATTTTAGTTTCTATGTTCTATTCTTTTGATGCTTCTCGTGATTTTTAAAAAGAAAAATTTTAACCGAAAGTCTTAATTTATTTTAAACAATTAGCATCATATCTAACTTTATTAAATTAAATTTATCTTTTCCTCAGCCCAGGCGGGGCATGGGCCTCTTTTTCTAGTTTGAGTATATGACAATTCAGGTTTGGAATAGTCTTGGGCCTCCAAAATTAAGTTCCGAATTGAATTTGCTTCAAGTTAAGAGTGGATGAAGATTTATAGATGACGATGATAGGTAGCAGATCATTAGCAGCTTGAAGCGATGGAGTTAGCTATACAAGCATGATTAGCATTCATCTTGTGCATATGTTGTTGAGAATTGTGTAGCCCCTCATGTCATGGTACTCCCCCACAGATTAAGTGTTAACTAAATAAAAAGGTTCATCTCTAAGGGCCTATTTTTGCACTAGAATACATAAGAATTGGACATACAGATTTAATACCATAAGTGGTTAAAAATAAAGATTAAACTTAATTCAAAGAGATTGCTTTAGTAAAAATGAAATTAAGGGAAGATGAGAAGTAACTAAAAACACAATCATCTCCCTAGTAATTTAACACATAAAAAAAGGATGGTCTTTTCTACATCTCCATCTTATATTCTTTACCCTTTATATTATATCCACCCCTCATCTCATTAATAATTCTTTTATAGATTTCATTTCACAATAAATTCCCACATATTCAATTTCTATGTATATATCTTAAGGTAAAGGAAAAAGCTCCAAAAACCTACTCCTAATCCCAGTGGAGTTTGTATGAGATCCAACTCGTTTTAGTGGTCAAATATCTCAGGCCCTGAGGCATGGAGTATCCTGTGGGTTGGTAGATCATGACAGTCTGAAACAAACAGTCAACAGTAAACAATAGACGATGACACTAACTGAGACTAGTTAGCATATATACAATCCTATCGACTCGGTCAACACGCCAATCAATCCAAACTGTCCCATCAAGTATTATTCAAATGACTGTTAGATCATTTGTTAACCTTAAGTTGTTGATTGGACAGAAATATATGATCAAGTGGGTTGCTGAAAATGAGCCTATATGATCAAGTGAGTTGATGAAAATGAGCTATCATATCTGTGGGCCAATGTCAATGTAAAATAAAGAAGAGGTGTACTAGATATTCCTCTATCTATACGTATGGCTGTGCGGAATATAGTTCCTTCTTTTCAGATTTTCCAAAACACCATTTACTTTGTGAAAATATAATTAATACCTTAATGAATGAATTTTCAATAGATAATCTCAACTTTTAAGTCAAGTTTGAGAAGCGACCTCAAGAAAGTGCGTCGACCTTTCCATAGAAGAGAGAAAAAGGCTAACAATATGGCCATTGTACGGGCAAAATCGATATTAAGGATAGTTTTATAAATAAAAAAACTGACATCATGCACTAAGCACTTTACCAATGATTTTTTAAAGTTCTTTATAATGCCTTGGATTAAGAGTTCAAATTTGATGTATCTTTCATAAAAACCTCAATAAAAAGTGCTGCTGAAAAGATAAGGGAAAAAAAGCCATAGCCTTTTCTGTGTATTAGAACCGTATGCGCATCACATAAGACACTAGTTTTCCATTAAACACATCTCACATGGTGGAAATACAAGTCATGCAATCTGAAAGGATGAGTTTTCTCATACCTGTGGATTCTTTTGTTCATTTGACAAGTTAAGCTATAGAAGTTTTTGATCTAGTATCTATTTTCTTTCAAAGATAAAAAGCGTGTCGTTGTTGATGGAATTTGGAAACTCTCTTTGCATGAACAAAAAAGTGTGAATCCAGACCTTCTTGGTATCTTGGGCACTCATGACTCTCTCTCATGAGTAGGAGTGGAACTCCCTTCTATTAAAGATTTGAACCATTCAAAATTAACACCCTCTCATGTACATCGAATACCCTTAAATCTTATTATAATGGAAGTTGGTCCCCACTTAAAATTGAGCATGTTGTAAGGTCAATTTCGAAGAGAGAAATAAGATGGAACAACCTTACTTCTCGGTTCGGTGCTTTCTCTTCTTCTTCTTGCGGGATCTCTTTCCTTGAATGAAATACCTGTTTAAGAAGAAAGAAACAAAATAAAACTCGATTAGTTGGCCCGATCGAACTTTCTCCGATGCTGAAGTTAGAATTCCAATCCCCTTCAATTATCAATTTTTCCCCTTTTTATCCTGTTTTACCTGGATTCCCGGATCTCCTCTAGCCTTAGAATCAACCGCCGATCATGGCGACTGGGGTGTTTGTGTTTCCGTTCGTGTCCTCCCATCGTGGGAGGAGTGCATCGCCCCATTCCGTATCCTACTCTCTGGTTCCGCCAGCTGCCCCCTGTTTCCCCATTTCCAACGTCAGGTGGTTTGGATTGGCCTAGGCCTATTTCGCGAATCGGGTGGGATCAGTTTGAGCCTGAATCAATTTCGTAGGTTGGGCCGACCTTGATCCGATCCTTGACTAGCTCTGCAGGTTGGGTTTGTTTCGACCCAGACCTGGCTCGAATCTAGAACCCTTACAATTACCCCCCAAGCATCCTTTTTCCTCTCCGTTTTTCGAGGAGAAAGGAGGCTTGCAGTACCTCTGTATCCACATGGCGCTTTTGGAGTCATCACCTTGTTGTTCAAGCCGCCCGGCGTCCTTTCATCTCTATCCTTCGCACCTCTTCCGGAATCTCATAACCTTTCTAAGGAAAACGCATCCCTTTCAATCTTCCCCATACAAACCATCTCATCTCCTCCTTTAAGATCCTCTGTGAGAGCTCCAATCCTCATTCTTCTCTTCTGCTTCCGCTTTTTTAACTATAAGTCTTTCGATCCCTCTTGTTCTCTTTATCTTTTCTCTTTTAGAATGGGTAATCTGATGGGTCTTCTCAATAACTCAGAGGGGCTCACTGAATTTAGGCGCAAATATGATATCCCCCAGGATGTTCAAATTCATGCACCTTTTCTCGGAGAATCCCTCGACAGTGGTTTCCGTGAGGCCATGCCTTTCCCTACAATTGCCATCGTGGAAGGTGGCGTCTGTTTCCCCTTGGATCATCTCCTCGATCGCTTCCTATCTTTTACATATCTTTTTCCCATTCAATGTGCCCCCAACTTATTCTGCATCGTGATGGGGGTGGCCCCGTTGAACAAACTGCTTGGCACCAATCTCGGGGTATTCGACATTCTTTCCTGTTATTCCCTCGTTCCCCTTAACAATCAAAAAATCAGTATTCTATCTGAAATCTCTCGACCAAAATAGGCTTTTTGTTCACTACCTCCCAGACTCAAACAAGCCAAGCAAGGGAGATTTTATCATTGTTGGTGGCAACTGGGAGGTGCCGACCACCTGGGGTAGGGTCAGCCGAGAAGTCACCCGATTCCCAGGTTCCCCAGGTCGGCTCCCTCCTGCATCATGATTTTCTCTCCCTATGTACCGCTTTTTCTCTTTTACTCAGCTTCTTACCCTGTCTTTATTTGCAGATCCAACAATCAACCAGGTTCCCCAATCTCTTCACCGAGTTGATGATCTAAAGACAGTTCTTGACTACCACGGTCTTCAGGAGTTACGTGGTTGGGGTCGGGCTGCTCATATTCTTTTCGAGTATAAGCGATCCTACGACAGTTTCCTAGCAATTTCATCTTGGCATAATCTCGGAGACAATCCAGGAGAGCCCATTCATCGTCCACTACGGAGGAAGATTCCAGCCTTAAAAACGCCAAGATCTTCAAGCCGAGGCGGGACGATCAGTGCCCACTCTTCATCCTCCCAGCGACCTTGTGGTCCATCACCTACTGCTGAGCAGACTACCTCCTCTTCCTATTCAAAGCAAGCTCATGTCTTAAACATATTGGAAAGCTCCTCCTCTTCTTCAGATCTAGATAGACCGCTTTCCACCATGTCCAAGCGTAAGGTGAAAGACTTACTAAGCAACCTTGGCGATCTCCCTTCTTCTGAGACAGGCAAGCCTCTAAGATCCTCCTTCTGTCCTTGGCAAAAGATCTGCGGTCAATGCCCCTCATGACCTTGGTCTGAAGAAGACGAAGGGTAAATCATCGGCCAAATTGGCCGACGATTCGGACCCGCTATCCGCTTGGTTGGAAGACAATTTGCCTCCTTTGCTTCCTCAATCGAGCCCTTCTTTGGGGCGTAAGAGCTCGCCGAGCTCCCTTCCTGGGTCACAGTCTTCTTTGGGTGGGGGAGTAGCTGACTCCCTGTCGGTGGAGCTACAGTTAGGAAAGTCTGTTCTCCTACCCTCAGATATGAGCTTGCATGGAATCATGTCCGACCATGACCTGGTGTCTTTTAGTGTTCAACATTGCCTCCTAATAAGTTGGCATAACCTATTTATTATCTTTGCTCGGATTGTTTCATAGTTTTAAGATCTTCTTTTTCTTTTCCTCAGGGACTTCAAAAGTGGTTCGTTGCGTCAAACCGTATGAAAAGAATCAAAAGAGGGTGGAAAGCCTTGAAATGGAGCTTGTTTCTTCTAAGGCTACTCGACGCCTGGCAGAAACCGCTGCCTCTAATTCCTCTAAGGCCATGAAAGTCACCGAGGCTAAGACCATTGTAGCCACGAGCTGCTTAGCTGCCAGCGAAATGGAACTCGAAGCCCTCCGTTGCAAGATGCTATGGAACAATCGAAGGATGCTGTGTTCGAGGAGGTTGAAGCGATTTATCTTGATCAGGTTGAGCGGATGAAGGCCCGCGTGTTCAAACGGGGGTATGATGTGGGCTTAGGTGATGCTGGCGTCCCGGGAGATTCTCCCCTCTGGGCCAAGCACACGGTCCAACCTGTCGCTTCTTCAACTCAGTCATCGCCTCCTGATGCTTCTGCTTAGGATCCTGTAGGAGGGTCCAGCTCACCTATGGCCGGTGATGATGGTGCTTCTCCTGCTGCCGACCCTGCCCCTTCTGCTCCTAACGTCCCTAAAGTTGTTTAAAGAATTAAAGAACTCTCCTCCTTTTCCTTTTGGTGTATTTTGGTTTTAACGAGTTGCCCGACCTATGAGCTAGACATAATATCCCTTTTGGTGTTCCTTCTTTTGCGCTTTTGAATGAAATGCTCAACTCTCTTGCATCTCTTTTGTTAAATTGGTATTTTCTATGCCTACTGCCACTGTCGGGCTTTGTCCGAACTCCCTTTAGATCAATATTTGCATCGTCATGCCAAAACATTGGTTAAAGGAAGATTAGTGAAGTATACCTAGTTTGGGACTCTCCCAATTAGGATTTGTTTTCCTTTCTGCACGAAGTAATGGGTCTATTACTACCCTCAATTTTCAAGCCTTAGCCTTATCATGGCGCGGTTATCCAGGTAGGATATGGTTCTTACTGCGAGTCCTCGCCCTTAGATAAGTCATAGGTAATTTACTCCTTGGCACAAGATTATAAAGCAACTTTCATAGATAAAATGCAAGATGCAAAGATGATAATTTCTTGGATACAAAAGTTAAAAATAAAATTTCTTCAAATTTGCCACATTCCAGGGTCTTGGTAATGCCTTTTCCTCAATTGTTTCTAGGTGGTATGCTCCTGTTCCCCCTACAGAGGTGACCCTATAGGGTCCCTCCCAATTTGGTCCCAGCTTGTCATGGCTAGGGTCTTTAGTGCCTGGGAGTACTCTTCTCAGGGCCAAGTCTCCGACCTGAAAAGCTCTTGCTCTGACTTTCTTCTGGAAGCTTCGTGCCAATTGCTGCTGGTAAGCTGCTAATTTGATTAGCACTCGTTCCATTCGCTCCTCGATCATGTCGAGCTGGTCAGCAATCTTTTCCCTATTGCGCTCATGGTTGTAAGCCTCTGTCCTTGTGGTCGGTAGTCCAACCTCCAAGGGCATCGTCGCTTCCATTCCATATGCTAAGGAGAATGGGGTCTCCCCAGTAGACCTCCTCAGGGTTCTTCGGTAAGCCCACAGGACACTAGAGAGTTCATTCACCCATGCTCCTTTGGCCTCGTCCAACCTTTTCTTGGATATCTTTTCCATAGCGTTGACATTTTTCACACTTTTGGACGAACTATAAGGCATCTTTCTCCATGTACGCCACCAATAGCCTTGTGACATAGCCCGGTGGGCCAAACTCCGACCTCTAATATGACCCTCATCGCATCCCTCGTGGATTTCCCATATCAAGCTCAGAACATCGACTGGGTTGACACACTGGAGGTATGGTCCTGAATAAGACCGCCGATACAGCTTGTTGGTTGACGACAACCAAAACCTTGCAGTCTTTCTTCTGATTTTCAAGCTTTCATTAAGGTCTTTCGGAAGAGCACCATCCTTCAAGTGCGCAATTATCGACGTCTTCCAGCTCAGAGCTTCATCCTCCAGAATGGCACACAAGACTTGTTGCCCCACAATGCTCGGCACTGCCTGGTAGTCGACAATGATCTCTCTCCTCAGCTCGGATTTCACTGCAGTAGCCAAACTAGCTAAGCTATCAGCATGTGAATTCTGCTCCCGACCGATCTGCTTCACCTCAACATTCCCTATTTCCTGGATCAAGCACTTTGCTTCGGAGACATATGCAGTCATCAGATCATCTTGAGCCGCGTATTCTCCAGTTAACTGGTTGGCAACCAACTGTGACTCTCAATGGACCGCCAATTTCCCAACTCCAAGTTCTTGAGCCATCCCGAGTCCAAATAATAATGCCTCATATTTTTCTTAGTTGTTCGACGTGTCAAACCCCATTGTGATAGCCAGCTCAATTATTGCTCGTTCCGGCATTGTGAGCACCACGCCAGCGCCTCATCCTTGGGAGTTGGATGCTCCATCCACATACAGTTGCCACTGGTGGTTGGTCCTTGTCCCGTCTATCTGCCAATCTGACTCACTTTGCTCAGGTGTTTCTCTATGAGTGAACTCGGCTATGAAGTTGGCCACCACCTGGCCCTTTATCGTGCTTCTGGGAACTATATTGATGTCATGTTCGCTGAGCTCTATTGCCCACTTCATTAATCTCCTGGAAAGATCAACCTTTTGAAGAATCGACCGAAGTGGGTGTTCAGTCAGGACTTTGATCGTATGGGTCTGAAAGTAGTGCCTCAATTTCCGAGCTGCACACACCAAGGCCAAGGCAAGCTTCTCAGGCGGTAGGTATCTGGTTTTGACATCCAGCAGGGTTTTGCTAACGAAATAAATTGGTTGATGCTGCTTCCCCTACTCCCTCATCAGGGCTGCACTGATTGCATGTTGAGACACCGCCAAGTACAACACCAGCTCTTCCCCGAGATTTGGAATGGAAAGGACAGGAGGGAGCTCAAATATTACTTGAGCTGGGCAGTGCTTCATCGCATTTTTTATCCCACACTTTCTTTGCCCTTTTCTTTAAGGCCAGAAACATTGTTCGGCACCTGTCTGAACTCTTTGTTATAAACCGATTTAGGGCAGCGAGCATACCTGTCAACTTCTGTACTTTCTTCCTTGAACTGGGTCGCTCCACCCTTTGCACAATTGTCACTTGGTCGAGGTTAACCTCTATCCCCCTCTGAGTTACAATGTATCCCAGCAATTTTCCCGAGTTAACTCCGAATGAACATTTTGAGGCGTTCAGCTTCAGTTTGTATTTATGTAGGATGTCAAACACCATCTTCAAGTCCTCTTCATGAGTGACATTTTCCTTACTTTTTATGACCATATCATCAACATAAACTTCCACTGTCTTTCCAATCAAATCCTGAAATATTTTTGTAACCAGCCTTTGGTATGTTGCCTCCCCATTCTTAAGTCCAAAGGGCATTCTTTTGTAACAGAATGTCTCCTTTGGCGTTATGAATGTCGTTTTCTCTTGATCAGCTTCCTCCATTGCAATCTGGTGATACCCCCGGTATGCATCTAAGAAGCTCATCCGTTCATGTCCCGCCGTGGAATCCACCAGTTGATCAATTTTTGGGAGTGAGAAGCTATCCTTAGGATATGCTTTGTTCAGGTCGGTAAAGTCCACACACACCCTCCACTTCTTGTCCTTTCTTGGTACAACAATGGTGTTGGACAACCATTCGGGGTAATGTACCTCCCGAATGGCATCCGCTTCTAGCAGCTTGTCGACTTCTTCGTTTACGGTTGCTTGGCAATTCGGGGCGAGCTTCCTCTGCTTCTGCACCACCTGTTTAGCTCTTGGGTCCACGCCTAATTTATGGCTAATGACCTCGGGGTCGACTCCTAGCATCTCATGTGGGGCCCAACCGAAAAACATCAATGTTTTGGTTAAGGAGTCGAGTCAAGCTATCCTGCTCTTCCTCGGTCATTAGTTCCCCAATCATCCAGTATTGTTCGGGAGATGGCACACCTCCCTTTTGAACTGTAGTTTTTTTCAACTCTTCCACTGCCATACTGGTCTGGTCGGCCTGTTGATCTTTGCCTTCCAACCGACCCAACTGTAATTGCTATTTTTGATCCGTCGCTTTACTCGGATAGTTGCTTTCTTCCTCCACTTTTCTCGCTTTCCCTTTGATTGCAGGGATCAGGCAACTCTTGGAAACCACTTAATCTCCCCTGATTTCCATTATTCATTTCAATGTTGGAAAATGAATCCTCTGATGGTAGGTCGATGGGACCGCCTTCATACGATGGATCCACGTCCGTCCCATAATGGCATTGTAGGCGGACAGTACATTGACCACGAGGAACTCCACATCCAAGTGAATGGGCCCTGCTCCGACCTGCACAATGATAAGACCCATCAGATGTACTGCTTGCCCGTTGAAACCGATCAAAGGTATTAAAGTCGGCTTCAAATCTGATCGTTTTAAACCGAGCTTATCAAAAACTCGGCGTACGTAATTTTTGATGAGCCCCCCGGATCTATCAACATTCTTCGGACATCATACCCTTACACCTGTAAAGTTAGTATTAATGCATCATTGTGAGGTTGGACCACATCTCGGAGATCCTCATCTGTGAACAAGATCTCCCCTTTTCTTCGTCCGACTTCACTAACAATACTTGGCTTGATTGTCATCTGATACACCTCTTTCAGGTGGGCGGCCATCTTCCTCTAGCTTCTGATAGATCGGGCTGTTACCTCGAAGAGGCAGATGGCCCCATGCACTACATCTATCACCCCAATAGGTTTTTCCTTTTTTAGGTCACCCTTCAACTCTTTCCAAGCTGAGCTACCTGGAGTGTTTTTCGCCTGTGAATCCTCCACATATTCTTTCAGGTGTCCTTTTACGAGGTCCTCCAAGTGTTGTTTGAGCATTCTACAGTTCTCCGTCAAGTGCTCGTGCTCCTGGTGGTAAGAACACTAGAGGTTAGGATTCAGTTGCCCTTGGGTCACTGACCATCTTCGAAGGTCTCCTGAAGTACGATTTATCCTTGATCAAGGTCAAGATCTTATAGATCAGATCCTTGAAGATGGTGAATACTCCTTCATAAGCTGATCTTGTGGGTTTAGCTCGGGCTGCTCTTTGCTCCGACTCTTCCCCGAACTCTCTTCTTCTTTTCCTCCTGTTTCATTCCTCTGTCGGGCAAGCCCATCTTGGTTCTGTTGTGCCCATATCCTCTTCCAACTTTATAAACTCCTCGATTCGCTCCATCAACCCTCCTTGGGTAGTAGGGGAGCGCTTCGTCAGTGATTGGCGAAGCTGGCTCTCTTTTGGCAATCCGAGCTTGAAAGTCGCCACCGCCACTTGCTCATTGTTCCCTTAGAGTTGTCAGTAACGAGCGCTAAATTCTTTTAAGCTTTCTAAGCTTTGCTTCTTGAGAGATCACAGCGCCTCGACATCCTTCGGTGCTTAGAATTCGTCACGAATCGTGTGACGAAAGCCCCGGCAAGCTCCCAAAAGCTGTAGATCGATCTTGGTTCTAGGCGAGAGAACCACTTTAAAGCGAGGCCCCCCAGACTCGATGGGAACACCTTACACATCAACGGTTCATTCCCTATCCACACCACCATGGAATGTTGGAAGTGTTGGACATGGTCGGCGGGGTCCGAGGTCCCATCATAGACCCTTAGTTTAGGAATCGTGAATCGCCGAGGTGGGTCCGCCTTTTCTATCTCTTCTGAAAATGGAGATTTGAAGTTCTGAGCGTTCCACAAGCACCTTGCTCTGGTCGGATTCTTTCGGTAGGTCAATCCCCTTTCCATTAGACCTTGGATATCTTTCTCAGCAAGAACCTGCTAAGGCGCTCTTCTCTTTAGGGCTGCGTCACTTCTTGTGCTTTTTGTTCAAGCTTTAGCATTTCCTTCTCTTCGAGGTTGGGAGCTCGAAGTTCTGCTTCCTTCATCGACTGTCCTAGTTCTCGTATGGGTATGCTGATGCCTCGACCTAGAGCGTTGATTCCTTAGTTGCCGCACCGTCGTCCGCCATTGGTGCCCCCTCTCCCGTGCTTCAAGAATATCTTCCAGACTAGGGGAACGTCTTCTTTCTCCTTTTGCTTTCTCCAACTCCTGTAACAGACAATTAATTTTCTTTTGTTGTCGCTTGACTCCTTCGGCCATATCCCGAACAGTGTCTCTGCATGTCTGTTCGAGCCGGTCATATGTATTACGCAGTAGGTTTCACCTTGGGGGTCCATTACTTTGTATTTTATCCGTTTCTTGTAATTTTTCTACAGAGGGTGAGACTACCGCTTGGCTTGGGCCCATGCGGTGAACTTTCGATCGAACCCGCTCCTTCCCTTCTCCGGATGTAATGGTACAATCACTCTCCATGCATGCGACGTACTCGAAGTCTACCCCATCTAAGGGATTGGTCAGGGGGTCTTTGCCCAACTCTTCGCGCTGCCCTTTGGGTCGCGCTTCCTCTGCTTGAGGTGGAGGCCGTTTAGTCTCGGGCTGTGATCCCGAACTTTGTTCCTAGTTTGACATTTATCCTTAGCTAAGCGGAGCGTGAGTGGATTTTATCTCCCCACTTCCCATAGACGACGCCAATTGTAACGTCAATTTCAAAGAGAGAAATAAGATGAAACAATCTTACTTCTTGGTTCGATGCTTTCTCTTCTTCTCCTTGCGGGATCTCTTTCTTTGAATGAAATGCATGTTTAAGAAGAAATAAACATAGTGAAACTCGATCGGTTGGCCCAATCAAACTTTCTCCGATGCTTAAGTTAGAATTCCAATCCCCTTCAATTATCAATTTTTCCCCTTTTTATCCAATTTTACCTGGATTCTCGGATCTCCTCTATCCTTAGAATCAACTGTTAATTATGGCGACTGGGGTGTTTGTGTTTCCGTTCATGTCCTCCCATCGTGGGAGGAGTGCATCGCCCCATTCCGTATCCTACTCCTCTGGTTCCACCAACTACCCCCTATTTCCGCATTTCCAGCATCGGTTGGTTTGGTTTGGCCTGGGCTTGTTCTGCGAGTCGGGCTAGGATCAGTTTGAGCCTGGATCGATTTCGCAGGTTGGGCCGACCTTGATCCAATCCTTGACTAGTTTTGCAGGTTGGGCTGGTCTCGTAGGTCAGGTCGGTTTCGACCCAGACCTAGCTCGAATCTAGAACCCTTACACATATCATTAAGAATGTGATTTACACAATCGTATCATTCTTAATCATATGCTCAAATCTTACGGTGACACAAACTCTTATCGATAAAAGTTGAGGTTATGTAATATGCAAAGAGGGTATTCATTTTGAATGGTTTGTGATTTTATATAGGTAGCCTCCACCATAAATTTTTACTCTTTCCATGGGACATTCAGGGTAGGGGATCCAAACTCTCCTTGTTGGGGACGAACCTACGTACATGGTGGTTTTGGGAGCAGTTGAACCTACGCATGCTTCCAACCTCACTTGAAAAACTTAGGTTTATTTCCAAAGCTCACATGAAAAATGTTGAATCCAACCCTAAAGCCCACATGAAAATTTTGGGTTTGCCCCCAAAACCCCAGTACCTGTTTTGCATCTTCCCCCCTCAAATGAAAATCGTGGGTTCCATCACTTGTATAGAGACTTCTGGGAATATCTTCAATTATTACTATGTTGCCTCTATTTTGTTACTTTTATTTGGATGTAGCTGCCTTCCCACATATAAGATCCACATGAAAATCTTAGGTTTGCCCCCCACAACCCCGCTACCTATTTTGATTGCCCCATTTCAAACGGAAATGTTGGATCCGCCACTCCTTGTACAGAAACTTCCGATAACATCTTCAATTATTACCATGTTGCCTCTTTTTTCTCACTTTCATTTGAATGTAGCTGTTTTCCCACATTGAGGCTCGATGCCACATCTCTACTTTGTAAATATTGGTCATGCATTTTTGTTGTGAGGAGAATTAAACTTTTGTTAGAGAGAGAGAGAGAGAGAGAGAGAGAGAGAGATGTTCAAAGTTCAATGGGTTATGAAATGATAGAATGGCCAGCAGATAGAGATGGGTTTATTGAAGTTGTTATAGAAAAATAGAAAAGATATCTAAACCACCTTTGATGTTTGAAGTGGAGAAGTGTTTTAGTAATTATATTTAAACAAAACTTAATTGATTGTTTAATTGAGGTGATATGTAATTAAAAAAGAAATAGAAACTGGTGAAAATCAGATAAAACGATCAAAGTGGAGTTTAACTAGCAAAACATGCCTGCTGCTTACCAAGAGCAATATATTTCATAATATAAAAATGTATAATTTTTTTTTTAAAGGAAGATAAAATTTGTTGTATAAATTATATTCTAACAGAATGATTTATAAGAAGTTTAAAATATAACGTTTTTCTAATAGGAGTGGGTTTTGTAGTGAGTTGGCCGGTTTTAAGGTGGATATAAGTTTTTGTACTTTGACTCGAGCTGGGTTCTAGCGGGTTCGGGCTTTTCTCTTTGTTTTTTACCTTCAACTTATGTGTTTTTTACCTTCAACTTATATATTACATTGACCTTGCCTTGCAAATTACATTGGCATATATATGTGGTTCTAGGCATTGCATACCATAATTTACTCATTGACTTAGTTCTCATCCACCGCATGAGTATTATGATCCAATGACATCCAGTCAAAATTAATTGAAGTCAATCAAAGCCAAATTCCCAAAACAGTCCCTTTCATAATTGAAGTCGATCAAGATCAAATCCCCATAAATGGATCACAATCACTTCCCTTTTTATCAACGTTCAGCAATACCGCCAAACCATTTACTTCTCATGGGCAAGGAACCTTGTTAACACAATACTGGCCAATGATCAATCTCTGGTCAATACGTTTGAAGACTCCCATAGAAATTATCCAATCTTTTAGTGAAAAAAAAAAAGAAAATAAAATGTTTAGCAATGCTTGGCAAAACCATACAAAAGGCCGGTGCATATAACAATTGCTTCAAAAAAGAGTAAGAAGCAACATATATCTACATCTATCTATATATATATATATATATATATCTAAAGGCAACACTAAAAAATGCTCCGGTATGTTTTTAAGGAGAAAATGACCCTCTTTGTAGGATCCACCGGATTGCATGATGATTATAGAAGTTCATTGGATGGAAAGATTTATATACGACCTACATAGATGTAAGATTTTGACTATATAAGATCATTCTAATCTTTTGATCCCAACTTAAGCCAGTCCAATCATTTCACACATACTACCCTCATGAATTGATATAAAGCCCAAATTTGACACTTTTTCAACTTCTACGCACCGTTGGATTGAAATCATAAGAAAGTGATGCCTCTAAAATAATTAAACTTTTGAGCCATGGATCAAGGGATTAGGATAATCTAATATAGTTGAAAATTTTCACATAGGTAAATCTCATCTAGAATATTCCATTCATTAGCATTCCATAATTGTCACGTACCATAGTGGGCCCAGCTGAATTGGGCATTTTTTGTTAAAAAAAAAAAACCAACTCCCCTGGAGTTTTCTAACGCTCCTCGTATATAACACTACATGGCACCAGAAAAATTTTGGAAGAGAAAAAAAAAATGCCCCCTTCGTATGACCAGTAAGAAGAAACATGAGTTAATAAGAAGAGTTGATTAGCTGGAATTCTTATCCACATGGGAAACAAAAATGACTCCTATCTATTTATTTTATCTTTGATAGGATCAATAAATTTGACTTTCTTACTTATCCACCTCATTAAAAGGAAAACTTTGGCAATGCTTTTCCTGCTAAAGAATTTCATTGCATAACCCATTCTTCACCCTAATACGAATGGGCCCACTATTAAATTTCTAATTATATAAATCTTACAACTTTCATAATCTCATAATGGACCCAACTACTATTGGTGTAAATATATTAGTGAGGGCTCATACCAGATTTGACAAGTCCTATACAAGATGAAGCCAGTTATTTTCATTAGTAGGACCGATGACAAATCCGAAATGAAATTGAAAACGTGAGTTGAGTGACATTGGAAACTGAGATCATAGACCATTCTATCTTCACATCATGTTCTCATCAATGAGCTATACTCAATCCAATGGGCCCTTTTCAGGAAGGAAGGGGTGGAGAGAGAGAGAGAGAGAGATCATTCGTTCACCTGCTTGCATCCTAGTATAAGTGCAGGGTTGTCAACCTATCTAACGTGCATCTCACGTGGATGCAACTAATGCAATCATTATATATATATGCTAGAAGATGTCTGCAAGGGTGTCCAAATTATTTTAATAAATACACATTGCCCTAAGTATTTTTGGTAGAAACATTGCCCTAAGTTAGACCACCAAAAACATTGACAAGGAAATTGTTCTTCAATCATGTATTATCAACGCTAGTAATATTGATACTCATGTACGTGTGAAAGCTCCAGATCTGTCGGTCAAAGGAGAAACCAAAAAATTGTCATTGGGAGGGTCATTACATAAAAAATAATAATTCTTTTAAAGGGGCCACATGCAAATATCAAAAAATTCATGCCTCCCCCAACCCCTCTGCAGCCCCTTATACATAACAAACACCAAATCTTTATCTAATCAAAATTGGTTCACCTAAAATGTAAAAGAATTGGCCATTCATCATTTTTATAATGTGTAAAAGTATATGGATATGATCTTTGTATTGACATCCATCTAATTGATCACGAAATCTATACAAAGGTTACATTTGGAAGTGCAATTGTATACCTTCGCAGAAAAATAGTTTTGCAGGATTTTTTCTCTTCCATGTAAAAAAAATTCCAACCCCCTCTCCCACTTCCTTCCACCCCAAGTGAAACGCTTTTTCAAAAAATCGTAAAACAATTAACTCAAATTTAATTCTTTTCAATATAGAAAGGCGGCCGCACCAAATATGAAAACTTTCAATAGAAAAGCCACTAGATTTTCTATGCCTTTTTTGTGGAAATGGGATCCGCACCCGTTTTGTTGGGCTAAGACTAAGAGTGAATACAAGGATTGATAGTGACTCCAAATTCCAATTAAGCTGCTTTGATTTAGAATTTTTTGAAATTTCTTCTAACACTGGTAATTATTCGTAGGTAAGTCAATGTTGGTCCCAATTAACCCAAGTCATTGCGTGTGACGTAAGATCTTCATCCTACTCTCAAGTCTCATAGGTTTTTTTTCTTTTTTTTTTTTTTTTTTTTTTTTTTTTTTTTTTTTTTTTTTTGCTTGAGAGCATAATCAATAACAAGACTTTCATACCAACCTTTTGGAAATAAATGCACCAAAGAAGTTGACCAACTGCTTCTTCTTCTTTCACACTCAACAAATCTCAACTGCCTCGAATCTGATATCTGTGGGCCCCCTATCCACAGTACACGTGCCTTGCACTTATTGGGATTTTGGTGGTTCAAAATGTGGACCCCATACTGCAGCCCCACTAAATGACCGGATCCCCTGCGTGAGTGGGATGGGTGTAACTCATGTGGATCCCACCTACTGACTATTCAAACTATTAAATTTGAATGACATCCCCTCAAATAGCATATCTTTCAAATTTATATCTACGAAAGAGACTGATTTCAATTGAAATCTGCCTCAATTGATTTTGACCATTTCATCCAATGCCGACGACATTGATTTTAATAGAAATCAGTCTCAAAACTGCATTGGCCTTTGAGTCACATGGTTTGATGGAGCTTTTTCAAATGAAATTAAATGAGAAGGTAAGTTTCTCCTCTCACTTATCACAACTCTCCTTAATAAATCCTACAATATCTCTCTTTAATCAATGGGCAGGGGCCTACATAGGACAATTATTATCATTTGGTAGGGAATTAGATTGGGACATTCTTATCATATGAGATTTCTAATAATTCTTTTAATTAATGAAATAAAATCTTTTTGATAAAGAAAGTTAAAAATAAGGATAAATACTCTGGAAATCTAATTTTTAGTAAAACATGAAAGTTTTTTATTTTTAAAGTCTATTTAACATAAAATTGAATTTAAGAAGAATAATGCATGTCTTAACTGGCAGGAACCTACATGGAATAATTCTTATCATTTAAAATTTCGAACAATTTTTTTTTTCTTTAGAAAGTTAAAAATAAGAAAATAAATTATAAATTTTAGTGAAACGTAAAAGTTTTCTATTTTTAAAGTTTATTTAACCAAAAACTGAATTCAAGAAGAATGATGCATGTCTTAATTGGCAGGATCTTATAATTACATGGGACAATTCATATCATTTGAGATTTCTAACAAATTCTTCTTTGATTATCATGCATATTAAATCAAATGTGTTTGATAAAGATAGTTAAAAAAAGAAAATAATCAACAATTATTATTTTTAGTGAAGATTTTTATTCATGAATAAGGCTTTTTTATTTTTAAAGTATAATTCTTTCTAAAATGTGATCTTTTAACTTAATATAGTACCCTTTATCTTTTATAATTACAGCCACATTTTTCTTTTTAGCTTGATCCTTTTTAAATTTTATTATATTTAGCATTTTAATTTTTCTTATTATTGGATTCTTTTAATCTGTAATGCAAAGTGGTTGATACAGTAGTAAGTTTGTTGAATTATAAGTAATGGAAGTTTTTGCCAACATCTCAAAACTTGTATTAAAAGTTATGTTATTTTTCACGGTTCAATTGTCACTTTAGATTAGAATTGACTATATCTTATGAGTATAGATAATACCAAAAAAGAATTAATATATATATATATATTTTTTATTTTAAATTATTTTTCTTTGTAATATATTTTAAACAAAACCTCAAGTTTAGATTTTCTTTAATTTTTTTCCCGGAATTAGCCCGGGCCTTTCTTGCTAGTTTATTTTGATAGAATTTGGTCCAATTCGAAATGAACACATGATTGATAACATAATTTATGCGTAGTATTTGGTCTCTTTATGAACTCAAATACGTATGGGGAATGGAACATTGGGGTCTAGTGCCCCACAAATGGTAGTAAGGCTCTCAATAGACATCTCATTACGAGTTATTCAAAGATTGAAGGATAAGTTCATTTTGGACCCCATATTTGTAATCAAGGTTTCATTCCTGTTGGGTCAAATTTTAAATAGCAATTTATCCGATGATGATAGCACAAATAAATGTCAGATTAAGATGTTTTTCATTATGGATAAACAAATTTCATCATCATCATTATAACCTTAAGTCATCAATTTGGTTTTTCCTTCTTTTATAATTTGGAAAATATACACACCCCCACACATGCACACCCTATCCAAGTCCCATGTAACCATCAGTGTTGCAACAAGGATCAATCCCTAGTTATTTATGGAAGGAGGTGCCTTACGGAGATTGGTATATTTAGACTGGAAGTTAATTTTTACCAATTTCTTAGTTTGAGACAAGGAGATTTAACAGTTGTTGAATACGATTACAAATCCACAAGACTCCAATTTTTTGTCAACTAGTGGAGGACAAGAGACATGGTTTAATAAGTGTTCTCTGAGGATTGGGACCGGATATATTGGAGTGAATGAATGAATGCAAGACCATCGCAGAAGCCATCTGTGTCGAGTACAGGCTTAAATGGTCTCGCATGCAAAAATCTAAGTCTATGGGGGGAAAATCTTAAAAAATAACATAAGCACATGTCGAGCAATATATGAAAGAAAACATCAAAGTTGATATTGAAATGAGAGAACCAGAAAACAAAGGGACTGACAACATTGATCAGCCAGCGCAAGCAGCTAAAGAAGAAAACATGAGCATTAGAGGATAGAAAATGGTCAACAAGCCACATGAACATCCAATGGATTTGATCGTCGTGCCACATCCAAAAAAACTAATTAAATTATTAGATGAAAATGCCATTGATCAGGAGATTGCGAAAGAAGATCACATCATCGAAGTTCCTCATATTGACTTTGTCCTCGGAGATCGGCTGTTGGAATTAGAAGGTCGTGTGCAAATGATTCAACTTCAAGACTCGCAACATCAATTCATTCTAGCGCACATCCAATCCAAGTTTGGACATCAAAAGTCGCAATGCCTATAGCCTACTTCGGTTAAAAGATGAACTGAATCTTCTAAGCCATGTGAAGAATATGAAGATCTAGAAGCACATTGGGAAGTTGTATGGTTGACTATTCATTCTAAAGGACAACTAGGTCAAGTTCTCTCGAGAAGGGAGTTCTGATGTAGGACATACCCATGGTTCCCACGGGTCAACCAATCTGTACGCCAGCCTATCTATCTCGACCCAGTCCATTGGACCAAGTCCATCCATTTATTTTTATTTTTATTTTATTGAGCAACGTTTCATGGTTTACGCTTTTTATTTATTTAAGATGAGATGTTTTGATCTCAACCGTAGGATTGTTTAGATGGCTGAGACTTGATCTATGTTTAGCTTTTTCTTATTTAAAGCATTGTAAAATCTCTTTTGAAGTTTAGTCAAGATTATAATTAATGAAAAGAAAAATAAATTTTCCATGCAATTGCTCTTCTATTCTCTTGTAATGGAAAGCTTTTCCTCGCAATAAAAGAAATAAAAAAAAGGGGTTAAAGAGGCATATGCTATGAGATATGAAGTGTAAGTGGAGCGAGCATTTCATATGCACATGGGTGTACGCCTCATTTGATGGAACATGTGCTCTAAATGCAATCCACATCCAAGACTTTAGGGCGCAAATGTACTGCATAGTGCATTTTCCGGAAGCCCCACCCAAAGAAGCCTTGAGCCGTGTGACCCCAAGCAGTAATAAAAAAACACTGTATCAAATAAACTTGGAAGAACTATACAACCCATTAGTATCAATCAATTCTTGATGCCATGGCATTCAAAGCAGGTATAGAAGCCAACATCTTTCATGATGAGCACCCAGGATATTTATTACCCCACTCGGAGCATCATCCACAGCCTCATTTGTGTTCCTAATTCTTATTCAAAAACTCTCCTAGTCCTTTCCATCTAGACAGACTATAAAATTGCCACAAAAGTAAAGCCCCACAGCAGGTTAGTGCCTCTATTAGAGCCATCTAATCCAATGTATGGACCCAGCACAATGTGGACCCCACGAGGACTACTGAATTATATGATCCTGTTAGACACTGTTTTTTAACAAATCTGTAATATATTATCATTGACTTTATATTGAACTTAGGGACAATTACCGTACGGCATGTCATAAACCTGAAAATAGCCCCAGAATAGTTCAAAGATCTATATTTACCGCAGAGCTGTTCGATCTGTAGGATATCACAGCGTGCGATATTCTAGGGATGTAGGATATCCTACAATCAGAAGCGGGAAGACTTGAACAGTTCGTTTTTTTTTTCTTTTTTTCCTTGACTATGGGACCACCAAACCACCATCCAAACCGTTGGATAGCTGTATGAGTGTAAGAACTAATATCGCACCAAATTTGAACAAATCACGGTTATCGAAAAATTTGCAAGAAAGTCACGTTGTTTTGCAAATTATAAAAATAAATTATAAGCCACATTTTTTTTATGTAAGTTTCTTGATAACTGTTATAGATCAACGCCTCAAATTTGGCGCGAAATCAGTTCTTACGCTCATACAACTATTCAACAGTTTATATGGTGGTTTGGTGGTCTCACAATAAAGAAAAAAAAAAATACACGGATTGTTCAAGTGATTATAGGATATCCTACATCCCTAGGAAATCGCACGCTGCGATATCCTACGGATCGGACAGCTCTGCGGTAAATATAAATCTTTGGACTGTTCTGGGGCTATTTTCAGGTTTATGACACGTCGTACGGTAATTGTCCCTTGAACTTATTTGCTCCATTTATGGCGATTTTGATGGTAGTCACCCCAGTCAAAGGGGATAGATACACTTGCTGAAACTTTTGAGGTAAAGAATGGAAATAGAAATGACCTGATACTACACTTTATTGTGCTTCGCAAATAGCTTTGTTTGGTGGCATAATTAAGGTTGCAAATCGGTATCCGATTATCCAATTATTCGGAAATTCCGACCCGCAAAAAACTGGGTCTGAAACCTATTTTAGGTTTCGATTCATAAACGGTAGGTTCCGATTCATAAATGGGGTCTGGTTCCGGGTCTATATAAATTCCGACCTGTAGAACTGGGATGCGGCATATGAGTCTTTGATAATGCAAGTTTTACTTTAAAGCCAACTCTTTTTGAGCATTGTTATGTATAATATTGGATGTAGTCTTCTTGAAACGAGGTATGGAACCAATAAAACATGTTTTGATTCAAAACCGGATCCAGAACCGGAATCGTTATTTAAAAACGAGTTTGGGTCTACTATGGTTCCGATCCGAAACTGTCCCGTTTGCAACCCTAACGGCATTCTTTCATCAATGATAGTGCACCTCGATCTAGTGGACATTCATAAATATCAGCATGTAATTAGGGTGTGTTTGGTTCGGCTTATAAATAAAAAGACCAGTTGTGCTTTTTAAAAAGTAGCTTAAGAGGCTACTTATTCAAAGCAACGTTTTAAGAGATATGGCCGTTTGGTTACGTCTAACTTTTGCACTTACTTTTTAACGCCAAAAGCATTTAAGGTTGTTTGATTAAATATAGAGAAAGAAGCTTTTAACGTATAATAGTTAAATAATTTTATAATTTTTATAAAAAAATTACATCATATGCACGAGCCTTGTAATTAAACAAAATGACACCATATAAAATCATAGACGTGCTATTGTAGTTTTTAGAAAATAACTCCTAAAGAAATTTAAAATTCTAATATAATGAGTACTTCTTGAATACATCTAAAAAAAAGCCCCAACATATTTGGAAAAAAATATAACTATAAATGATGTAGAGAGGTGATTTGAACGTTAAAGGCATCTTATCATTGTGGTGAAGAAAAAAGGCCTATAATAAAATATAAGGTTTGACATATATATCAAATGCTTTAACAAGAACAACATACATGTAATGAATTAATCTTTCTAAATATAATATCATAAATTCCACCATTATAAGAATGTGCAAAAAAGATTGCATTACCATCCCTCATTTGCCACACTTGTTGCCCTTAATCACTTGCATTATTTCCTCTACATTGACCTTATACATTGATTCCATATAGAGCTTCAGCCCAAATGAAGGGGTTTTTGACAATCATAGCTTGGACAGGGATAGGCTATGACCACAATCATCATTGCATTTTTGTTTTAACAGACCGTTCAAAGAGCATAGCACCAATTGCATATGGGCACTCCATGAAAACTTTCCATTTAAACACCCTGCAATGTAGGATAGACTTGCCAAAAGACACTCTCTCTATTGTAGATTATTATAATGTAGTGAGTTTAACCATAGTTTTAATTGATACATTTGGGAGTGATAAGATTGGCTACAAACTGAAACTAGTTTGGAACCGATGGGATGGACCACTACATACAAAACTTACAACAAGCTAATTCAACTCAATGACACAATAAAAAAAATCACACATGAGGCTACACCATCAAGTTTGGAAGTTGTCAGATTGCTCTCTTGAAGATTCTCTATTTGTAGAATTCGTGGAATGCTAATAGAACACTATTTTCTTTGCAATGTTGTATGTTTTGAATTGCTTGAAGAGGTTCGAGAATGAGCTCCATCTAGTCTCTACTAATGGAGTTCCTGTCAACACATCTGCGCTTGAGTCAAATAGAGTTGGCTTTCAAGATAACAAATGTGTGGATATGACATTTCATGGCTTCTGTAAGTTGCAAGGCCAGCCTCTTGTTTGCAAAAAAAAATGAAAATAGAAACGGTGCTTTCTCTTTGCAGTCACATGTTATCACATTGCTCATTTCTTGAATAAAAGACTGCCCTTACAAGTGGAGAGATTCTACTGCTTCCATATATTATCTCAATCTACCTAAATGGAATGCAACAAATTGTGAGAACTCATATAAGGTGTTATAAGTTTGAGCAAATAGACTCATGTTCAATTAGTGTATTCGACCAGACATTCTTAGTAAGCAAAGTAAGGTTCAATTTGAATTAAGCCTTTTCCAGAGTTTAACATCCATAACAAGTATTTAGAAGTAGAAGGTTGAAGAGGAAATGTAAAATTTCCGAAGAAGAACGATATAAGCTGATGACACGCATATGGTAGCAATACATAAAAGTAAACTCCAAGTAATATTTGGTACTAGTAGTAAACCGATTTATGCTATCAGTAAACTGATTAACGTAAATTGTCAATTCTCTCTGGATAAGAGAGGTGTGTCATGTAAATCACAACGCATGAGATAAGACAATAGCAAGAATAAATCATGGTGGTTTTTTTTTTTTTTTTTTTTTTTTTTTTGTGTGTGTGTGTGTGTGCGCGCGCCAAAACTATGACAAGTTTTTAAAAGCATCCTTAAATAGTAGAAAAAAAAAAAAAAAGCATTCCCTGCTATAATGAGCTATCAAAAGATTTTGAGAGGAAAATGATTTTCTACTTCTAGAAGTGATGTAAGCCTAGCTTCATTTTGAAGCATGTGTATGCAGTAATATTGACAAGCTCTTCTTATTATTTTAATTCAAAATCATATTAATCAAATAAATATATGTGTGAAAGTCTGAATTTGGTGTCTTAAACTGGGTCTCAATATTGGATTTTGCTGTTGGATTTTAGAACTACAAACAGTTCTTATAGTTCCATTGGAATGTGCGTGCTTTGCATATATTTTGTTGCACTCAAACGCTTGATCCTCATGCTTGCCTAAATTTGATAAGCTCTGCTTTAAATAACGCATATAAATTATATAAATGGCATATGTGTCAGTTCTGAAGTATGAGGTTGAGATTTTCTGACACAGCCAGACCAAATAATGCACAAGGCATTATGTGAACCACCTGCATTCAAGGTGTATAATTAAATAGGAAGGGCCACTTAGAAATGCATATGGTTCAAATTTCATCTAAGCAGAATGAACATGGAATGTATTAAAAAAAAAAAAAAAAAAGAGATGAACATAGGCATTTGGGAGTGTCATCCAACAAACTAGTTTTTCAGCTGCTCCTTTTCAAGGTCTCTGATTTAATGGCTATGATCACCACAGTCAAGATGAAACTGAGGCCATGCTATTCACAGTGACACTTCCCATCCGGGTAGCATCAGGTGGGCTTTAAAACAAAATGTGATTACATTGTAATTTAGTGCAACTTGATAATCATTGTCAAGTATCTTGTTACTTGTAATGTGGTGTAACTTGTAACGTGTGTGTGTATTTGTGTTTCTTTCAGAGTCCTTTAGTTTTCATTGAAACAGAGAAGGGAAAAAGGGTTGATGGTTGCCTCCTTGCCTATTTACTTACACTCAACAAAACCTTTTCAAATCCTCATGCTCGAACCATGACCTGTCTTTGAAGTCCAAAATTTACACTCTTGTTTATGCCTATTGATTGGGTTTTTTGCCTTCGCTAACAAACCCACTTATGTTAGTGTTTTAAGTTTTAGAATCAAGGAAAAAACATCAAGATTTCAAACAAACTCAGAAGAATAAATTTTTTTTGATGCAAATCAAATTCTATTGATTACAAGAGTTTAAACAAAATTAACGGCCAAAAGGAAGAAAAAAAAAATATGCATGATAAAAGGTCACTAAAAAAAATGATCACTACACAACCATTGAAGACACAGAAGATGAGGTCCTGGGTTTTGATTTTCCACAAACCTGTCCTGCACAGATATCTTTTATGGAAGGAGCTACCAATGATCAGACTCAACGAAGGTTGTCCCGATGTCACTGGGAGAATGCCCTTGTCCCCCCATGTAGTGCCTGGGTCAAATCCAAGCAGTCTTGGATGCCACCATTTTTTGTTGCAGGCTCTTGGGTTTGAGAGAGAGGCAGAGAGCAAGAATTGCAAATTGTAAGAGGATTAAATAAAAATAACAAGTAGATAGAAAAAGAGACAGGAATGTGCATATCTTATCTTTGGAGTCGGAGAAAAAGAGCATGAGTTACCATGAAACCCTTGAACAAACAGAGAGGTACACGCTTAAGGAGAGGTAGGGAGGGTTGTAACGGAGAGAACGAAGCTGTTGGAAGAAAAGGGTTGCTGCGGATAGAGAAAAAAGAAAACCTCCGGCAGATTCCAACCTGTTTCTTGCTAAAAGCATGGGCACACCATTGAATACTTAACTAGCTTCATGATTACAGCACAATGATACTCACTTCATAGAATCAATAGTACAATGATACTCACCTCATAGAATCTTTCTGTTGAGATCATTAACCATACACATCAGTTGCAAATTCACATGGAAAGACGTTGGTAAAACTCAAAGGCACTAATAATGGAGGTATGCCAACAAGTCACTTTGATAAGAAGCAAATCAAAGAAAAGTTCCAAGAAAAAGAAATAGACTGAGAAAACATTAAGATTGAAGGAAGAAATTAATGAAGAACAAATATTTGGAGGAAAAAAAAGTCAAATATTCTCAAGCTCAAGACAAAATTATGCAAAATGATCTAGAATAAGCTACAAGTTTTAAGCCCTTATTGTTGTCAATTTGCTTCACAGTCCCAATGAGAAAGGTTTTATTATCATAAATGCCAGACAGACTGAGAAGCTGAAGTTAGCTTTACATTACAGGATAATTCTGATCTTGAATAAAGTGGGCTCAGCAAATGATCATTAATTCACCAATGGTTGTTGCACATTTGTGGAGCTAATCCAATTGAATGTGCTGGAAGTCATCCTTATCTCATATTTATGTTATTTTCAAAGTTTTTGTCCTTTTTTTAAAAAAAATTCATGAATTGTAAGGGCTTTATTTATAACTTGTAGGAAGTTATAATACAGCATGTTACCAAATTGAGTGCACAGTGTGGAATGAGAGGTGTCAAATTCAAGGAGCTTATTTGCAGTGATATGCTCGATTTGAAGGTGAGTTCTTGTTTTGTTTAAAGAATTTCATTGTTTCATCTGAGATCCAGAGGTTAGTTTTCTGCACTATCGTTGGAACCTCTTAAATCAGCCCAGCAACTGTTTTAAGTCGGGAGATCCGTCTCACAATGTCGGATTTACTGGGGCTGATTTTATTAGGTTACCAATGTATTGGCTGCAGGCATTTGAGATCTTTCTCAAAGGAAAGAACAAATGTGGGTATCTTCATGGTAGAATTAAAGGACCTAGTTAGGATGACCCAAAGTACGACAAGTGGTCCTCTTAACAACTCTTTAGTTGTGTCTTAGCTGATACATTCCATAGAAGATGCTATAAGGAATCATTTCTCTTGAAACTGTGAAGCAAATATGGGAAACAGTGAAAGAAACGTGCACACATAAAATAAATAAGGCTGGAATTTATCAGTTGTGCCAGGAGATTGGAAACTTCAACAAGGAGACAAAATTTTTGCTCAATATATCACACTACTTTGAAAATTTTCTGGCCAGAGCTCACATTTTTGGATAATGTCCAGTTTCGTTGTTTTGCCAAACTTGGAGACAACTCATGTTTGCCGAATAAGTCATTCATAGAATGAGCCAAAGGAGCATGAGTTGAACAAATAGGTGATTGAGTTGTTGGGAAAAGGATAAATATGGGAGAGCATGAGGCCATGTTGATGCCAACAATATTACCACCAAAGATTGGACCCAGTGCATGTGTGTTGTTATTAGCGCCATAAACAATCATTGTTCAACATCTTCAAACTTTTGAAGATATCTCCTCTAATCTCATCTTCAAACTTCTCTCTCCTTTTGTTCAACATCAAATTTTTGGAACAAGCTTCCTAGGAATCGCACTGATATTGTATATCAAGCTCATTTTCCATGGTCCCCTTAAATCCATGTTCTCTTTAAGCAATAAATAACTACTCCAAAACAAGGTATCGGTAGTTGCATCATTCAAATGAATATTAAATGAAACACTGGCATCACTTCACATAACAAGTGGACACCCAAAGACATATTTGAGAATTTTGCTTCTAATGGTAATTGGTACTTATATATCAAGACGTATACATATATTTATAATTCTAGAAGCTGTAATAAACCCAAAAGAGAAGATAGTAAAAACCTAAGAAGTTCCAATGAACTTAAGGCCGATGTACTGATGATAAGAACTGCTGGACTCCCTCCGGAGATCTTTCCCTCCAAAACTTGACCTTCACAAAGCACTTCCTTCCATGAAATCCCAAAAGTAGCCTTCAAATGTTTGCTTATATTGCCAGCATCCTGATTTAGGCCTTCAGAGAGTTCCACCATGCATGTATCTGCTCATATCAAATGCCACCATGCATGTTATCTATAGATACATAAAGGAAAACAAGAACCAATAAAAAATACAGTAAATGTGATTCACCTACATGTTTAGGCAAAAGGACCTAGGTCTAACTGTGGTTAGCTAGTGACCCAGGTTCTATAGGCCTAGATTAGGCTGAACAAGAAAACTGACAAGTCTACCCTCAAGAGTGGCATAAGGAAAAAGTAAATTAAGACTTCTGACGGTGATGTCTAAAAGCAAGCACATTAATAAGACTTTCAATTGCATGATGCATGAACTTTTATGGTACTGCGAATTAAAAATCTCAACAGCTCAAAATTAATGGCCCCTCATGCATGGGCCTGGCCAAGATTTGTTCTAATAAGAGATGGGTCCATTGTAATGCTTGATTAGTCAATTAAGAAAAATCAAAACTGCTCCAAATAAATGGCCCCTTCATGCTTTAACTCAATCAAATCTCGCTCCAATAGGTATGGGCACAATTTCAAATTGATCAAGGGACCATAAAAGAGGGGGAGCATTTATTTTGGTCGATTTAGATTTTTCAAAATGTGGGCCTTTTGTGGAGCCCAAGAATTTCTTGGGGATCCAAGTTACAAAGAGCTGATATAAAAGGCTCTTAAAAGGGAATTCTCCCTTTCATTGCCATCGAAAGAGAAAAACAGGGAAAAGAGAAGGAGAGGAAAGGTGAGGAAAGGAGAGGAAAACAAGAGCAGAGGGAGAGGGAAAAACAAAAAAAGATCCTGTCTCTGCAACCTAAAATCTGTATGCAGAAGCTCTCTGTCTCTCATTTCTCTGTCTTTCTTCTTTTTTCTCATACATAAATCTCTTTGTTTAGCTTCATTCTCCATGAAAATGGGGAAAAAGAAGTGGAAGAAAACAGGTTGAAAGGGTCATTGGTCAATTGGAGTATCAGTCGATTGAAAGGTTGTTAAGGTTCTTTGTTTCTCCTTGTTGCTTATGTAGAAGTACACATTTACCTTTCCACAATAATTCACGCGTAACTATTTCTTTTAATATTATTCAGTCAATGTCTGGGCACAAGCATGTGTTAAGTAGACAAGGCTTCAAATTTTGTGACCTTCAATGATGATCACACAAGGTATACTTGGATTTACTTTCTTTAAATATAAACTGGAGTTATTGCCATTTTTAGTACTTTATATCAAAAGATTTGCACTCAATTTGATAAAAAAGATTGAGTGACTTCATAATGACTCAAGGGTAATTAAATGTTGAAATTAAATGGTCTTTAGAATTTCCTCAAGGAGTATAGAAGTGGCCATTGGAGATCATGTCCCCATAATACTAAACAAAATGAGATCATTGAACAAAAAAATTGATGCTGTTAAAATTGTCCAAATAATTCTCCTAGAATTTAGTTTTCCCCTAACCTTTTTGTGTGAAGCTATGCATAAAGCAGTATAGTTAATCAATTGGCTTCCTTCAAAGTTCTTGGCTACAAGACTCTATTTGCATGACTTCACTTTAGTTTGTGTTTTTTCTATTGCCTTTGTTTTGTATGTTTACCGTCTTTAGAGAGAGGGAAAAAAATCTCCTAAGTTGTCAAATGTGTATTTCTTGAACACAACGATCAAAGGAAACGGATTGTTAGTTAGGCATACATACTCACATCTCCAACATTTTCGCCTTTTTGAATGTGTACTCCTTTCCTGTCAAAAGGATTCACAATTTGAAATGTGCTGTATGATTGTGTCTTCCTCTGTTTCCTAAGTCTACTTCAACCATTCCAGCATATGTTCAAAGAAAGAAGATGCCTTCCATGCAACCTCTTGAGGGTTTTAAATTGTCAAATCACGCACCCCTTGAGTCATCCAGTATGTCGTTGTTTAGCCTATTATCTTCCTATTTTAAGGCAATCACCACATCTCCAGACCATCTAATAGATTTGGTTTCTCATCTCTTTTTGCTACTTTGCATTGTCAATCCCTTGTAAACATGCAGCTAAAGAAAAGTCTTGGGAAGATGCTAATGCAAAATAATGTTAAGCTTTTGAGGCCAAGGAGACATTGACATGGTTATAAAACCTATAGAAGAGTTATTACAAGAAGCTGACGGGACCATTCAATCACGATGATATGTAATGGGAAATTGGATCTTTATAGGGGTAGTAGGCATGATTCAAAATAGAGGCTTAGCGGCGCTACAGTTTAAAACCTAAAAGAACCAAGCAATTTTAATTTAAACACTTTTTTTCCTATTTCTTCTCCTCAATAGCCTTGCCTAAAGTAGTCACTACCCTTATATGGTTCCAAATCACTAAAAAAGCACTAGATTGGATACTACACGAGATTTGAGTTCTTTTTACTTAAAAAAACTCACACCGCTACGCCTCTACATATTGCCGCAACCGCTGCGTATTGCCTGCTAAGTAGCGTTTTGGCCACTACCCACTACAACTGCCGTAACTTCTATTTTGATCCTTGGTAGCTCGTATGGATTCAGACAATGGCAGGGATTGACCAGGATAAGGCATTTAGCAAAGATGAATATTGTGTGGACCTTACTAGCACTTGCAAAAGTTAGCAAAGTAATCTCTTCTTCATATGGACGGAATTACAGAAAAAACATCTTCCCACATGATTCTGCAAGATACTTTCTATACGACTCCACTTTAATATTATTCTTGCCACTCAAGACATGCATGTTATCTTTAAAATCTCTCTATAGTCTAAAACAGTCCCCTCAAGACTAGTTAAACAAGTGCACAACAACAACCACTAAGACTAAAGTTGACCATGTGCCCTCTCTATTGATATTGCTCTAAAGAGTGTGTTTGACATTATCATTAGTGAAGACGACCATCCAGGCATTGTATATCTAAGTCTTGCCTCATGGGCACATTGAAAATTTAAAGAGTTGTGCACTCTTGTGGTCTTGAAGTAATAAAGACAAGTGACGGGAACTTTGTGCAAGAGACCAAATTATATTGAAGACCCCATTCACCTTTGCTTGTCTTGCAGATTAATGTACAGCTAGTAATCAGATGGAACTAAATGTGGAATTTGAAACAATGAAGGTAATCTTATTTCATATCTGACCTGGAAACTAGATCGACCTGACATTAACATGTCCATTCATTGCTCAATTGTCCTCACAATGACACTGCAAAGTCTACCTTTCACCACCGTTTGCAAAACTGGAATGCTCAGGTCCTTCTTGTTTGCATCAAAATGCATAGGGTGGTTAAAAATGAAGATCAAAGGTGAATTTCCAAAAATGAGCTTCAAATAGCATCTTATTTTGATTCTTACCAGAAAAATCCCCTTATATTCACTGTAGACCAAAAAGGGCCTAAAAGATATATGTAGAGCCGGCTCAAGACAATTTGAGGCCTAAAGCGAAAATACTAAATGAGGCATTTACTATTTTTTAATATTATAGTAAACATTTTATTTAAAATTTATTTTTCTCACTTTTTGTGATGCAAAATTACTAATTAAGTTTTTATATTCAAGTTTTAAAGGTATATGTTGCCTGAATGGTTCTTGCCCATCCATGTAACTCATCATGAGAGCAGATATTCTTTGCCACCAAATAATCATGAAGGCTCAGAAGTATATTTTATTTACTCTATAGAGAAAATGATGGATCTTGTAGTTAAAACTGTGGCAGAATGTATAGTTCACCAGTATATGTTGTCCGGTGATCAAATTGCTACAGGTGATCAAATCGCAACAGTAAGTGATCCACATGCCTACAAAAGAAAGAACTCATCTCAGACATCATCTAACCATGCACAAGTCAATTGGGATGAATAATAGGCTTACAGAGCAAATATCGTATGTCCAATATATTTAATAGCATTTTTCAAGAAAAAAAAAAAAAAAAAAAAGCAATGAAATACGGAGAGGGAGGCTAACACGTGTAAAGAGAAGAAAAACTATATATATATATATAATGCATACCCGGGTTATGCGATAGAGCCTTCAACAATAGTAGTTCCTCTTCTCGACGCCTCTAGGTTGCATAAGTGCAACTAGGAAGGACTTCTAAAGTGCAATGAGCATGGAGTCTGGAAAAAACCCCTTGGATTAAAGTGATCGAAGAAGAATATAGAGGAGATTGTCTTCTTTGGATTCCAAGAATCATAGAAGCAGGGGAAAAAAAGGTGCAAATTATAAGATTTTCAGAACATAAAAGAGATTTCTAGCTATGGTTTTCTTTTTTATTATTAATGGAAACACGTCAACGGTGAAAAATGGCTTTAATGTTTTTTTTTTTTTTTTTTTTTTTTTTTTAATGTGAAAAGGCAACAGTTGTCATGGGGCCTTATTTTTTGGGAGAAATTAAAAAATGACAATTGCTTTTTTTTAAATTTGAAAAGATTATGGGGCCTTATTTTTTGGATTGAAAAACAGGATGGCAGTTGCTCTCTTGGGGGCCTTTTTTTTGGGCCGCAGGGCTTTTTTGGCTTTATGGTAAAGTCAGCCCTGAAGATAAAAATCAACCCTAGTAGTCCTAGGGGCCCTTTTTGGTTCTTTTTTTTTTTTTTTTGTTGTTTTGTCGAGTGGCGATATCCCCACTCACCTGATGTACGAGCAGGGATATCCCTACTTTTGTTTCTTCTTCTTCACAATTAAGCAGCGACCTCACCGCCCATGTCAGATTCAAAAAAAAAAAAAAAAAAAAGACGAATCTCAAGTGATATGCCCGGTAACTCGCATATACAAGTAGGATATCCCCACTCGTTTATTCTCCTCCTCCTTCCACTTCTACCAACTAACCCGTTACCCGCACAAATTTTCCTTTATGAAATGGTGACCTCAATGGTCATGGACTTGGGTGTAGGTGGGAGCTTGTTACTGAAACACCCCGAGTATCACATGTAGTTATCTAAATCCATCATCTTCCTCACCCCGCTTTCAAACCCATCCGAACCCATTCATCTTCTTCCAACCAAACATATGAAGCATCACCCCTATCTCACATAACTCACCTTCTCTCTCTTTCTTAAACCCATCTTTTTCTTTCACTTTATTCTCCTCTCTCTACAACCCACCTTTCTTAGCATCTTTTTCTAATCTCCTTACACAATCACTGCCCATTTCCTAACCACCTCTACCCACATCATCATCTCATCTTATTCCCTGTGCATCCCCCTTCCCCACCAGTCCAATTCACAACACCTAAACCAGCCTTATACCTGCAACCGAAAACCATCACTCACATTTTCCTTTCACCGTCATCTTCAACTTCACCCATCATCACCATCCAGCCTCCATCACTCATCATTACCATCCAACCTCCATCACCAGGCAACCACCATCTAAAAGACGAAATTTTTTTTTTTTTTATAATCTGACTCGAGTAGCGATATCACCGCTTAACTATGAAGAATTAGAAAAAAAACGGGGGGGGGGGGAGATGGTGGTTTGGGTGGTGGGGTTGGATATCCTCACTCATATATGCGGGTGAGTGGGGATATCGCCGCTCGGCGAAACAACAAAAGAATGTACTAGAAAGGGCCCGGGACTACTACGGTTGATTCAAATCTTTTAGGTTCTTTTTGGTCTACAGTGAACCTAAGGGAATTTTTCTGGTAAAATCCTCAAAAAATTATTATCTAATATTCATTTTTAGAAATTAACCTTTAATCTTCATTTTTAACCACACTATGTAACAGTATCAGTTCCTAAATATTCTAATGCAAACAAAAAAGCCCATGGCATTATTACACTGAAAGTCTTGACATTGCAAGATTCAGTAAACACCAGTAAACATATAGAATTTCAATGTTTAGTTTTGGTTTTTGATTGTTTGTTTTTTTTCAAACGACGTGCTTAAAATACATATGTTTTTTACCTTTAAATCCTTCCAGCTCGAGAGAAGAGATCTGGATTCCATTGGCCGATTATAACCAATCGAGAAAGTATTACTTTTGGTGCTTAAGGTTTCCTGCTCCATGAGAGAGAGAGAGAGAGAGAGAGAGAGAGTATTACATTTCTGCAAGCAAGGGTTTCTTTTTAGCACCTGGTTGTATCGACTAGTAGTAACGTTCGTTTAGGTGAACCTATTGAGCGAGTCCGGATCGTCTGAAATGTTCTAGAAAAAAGAGACCCTTTCTTGTCGTTTTTTAAGGAAGTGGAGCCCTCATTGAGCCATTCTAGTCATTTCACACACACTGTAACTCCCATGAATTCGCACAACATCAAATTTGACACTCATTTACTTTTACTTACCATTCCATTGAAATCCTATAATAAGAAAATGATCCCTCTAAAATCATTAAATTTTATGACTATAAAAAAGGGGTGTTAGGATGATCTAATGTACTTAGAAATTTTGCATATGGGTAGGTCTAATCTAGATCTTTCCATCTAACGGCATTGCATGGTTGTCATGCATCATAAGGGACCCCCTTTTCCAAAAAAAACAACCCTATGCATTTCCTAGTCTATCCCCATGCATTTCTAGGCTCCCCTATAATTGTTGAGTTGGGATAGAAATTGTGGCCCAATCATGACAGAAACTGATCATACATGTCTATATTTACTCCTTAGCCATTCTACATAGAATCAACTGAGTTCACAAAAATAATTTATTTATATGGAAGTTCACAAAAATTAATGAACTTTTAAGATAAATCCCATATCAAAATTCATTTCTTCATAAGTAAAAATAATACAAAAATAAATAAATAAACGGTTCAACTCTACTACAATTATGTACATTCACTAGAACAACAGCAGAAACCAACACTTCAGCTATTTATAGTGATTTTGTTATTTATAAACATTTTTTTTTCTAATATTAAATATTTGTACATCCAAATGCACCTTAACCAAATTCATATGATTTTCTCTCCTAGGGAGGTTCAACAAATACAGACCAACTTAGAATCACAAAAGCACAGAGCATTCATGATGAAGTTTGAGATAGTAGAAACTCAAGAATGAACAAAATCCAAGAACCATCCAAAAGCTGCAAAAGTTTCTAAAATAGATGTGTACAGCCAGACAAATTTCTAACATCAAACAAAATGAGATAAATAAAACTACCCACTAAGAAAACTACTTCTAAAAAAGCATATATAAACATTGTTAATCAATCAAGAAGGAAATTCTCAAACAACAACAAAATTTGTCCATTACCTCAAAAAACTCATTCATCGAAAAAACGCTTAAAAGAAGTGCTATTTCCATTGGAAAGATGCTAGAAGAAGTGAAGGATTTGGTAACATGGAAAGAGGGGGTGAGGGAACTCGGATTTTTTTTGTTTTAAGATGGGAAGGTGGAGAAATTAGAAAACCGATTGGGAGAGGATTAATTAGGCATGGTCAAAATAAATCAAAGCTAAAATCAACCTTTTTTTATATATAATAGATAATCATTGTATATAATTTGATGTTAAAAACCTTATATTTTCATCAATAAGCAATAATTTTAATATTCTCCTTCTAGAAGACCATCTCTGGACTTCAAACTGCACACTCTACCTTGTGTGAAAGCATCCATTGGATTGATCACACGTTAAAAATATAGTTATATATTTTTAATGACTAAGTTAGTCGCAACATTGTATGTAGGGTCTAATGTCGATCAACACTGATATGCACATATCAAACGCATAAATGAAGCTCAAAATTTGATACCAATTAACATGCACAAACCAAATAGAATCATGCAGATTAGGAAAAAATAATCAAATGAAAATCAATCATTCAAATGAAAAAACCCTAGAAAAATAAATACTTGGAGATCATGACCAACCAAAATTCCTGCAAAACAATAAAAAAATTTCTTAAATGGTCTGAGATCAAAAAATTATTGAGATTTGTTCATATGCTTTTTAGAAACATCTGGGAAAAAACAAATACCTGGACATAAAATTGATGGAATCACGTTTTGAGCAAACTCATGACCAACCAAAATTCTGCAAAACAATATTAGGTTCTTGAACACATGCATGCTAAGGACCATGCAACTATATTTTAAACCAAATTTCTTATCTTATCACCAAAGGAAAAGCATCAAAGAATAGAAAATTCCTCTTGTTCTTGGTCCACATTGACAAATTTCTCATCAAAAGAGGATGATAAAAGGGTTGATGTGAAACTCACCAAGGATGGGACATACCCAAATGGTCATTAAAATCAGAAAATCCTAGCCATTCAAAAACAATACTGAGGTCCTCCATAAGTATGTTAGTTAGTACATGAAACAATAATAGCACTAATAGATCACTCTGCAATTATAATATAAGAGAACATGCACTGTGACAGCAGAGTTCAAGAAAATATTAGATAAACATAAACATTTCAAAGATGTAAAGTACTAAGATCAAAGCAAGTTTATCGATTTTCCTCTTATACTATAATAAAGCCATGGGTTTTGACCATCATTTTGACCATAAATTCTGATTTTGACCGGGAGATATATCCATTCTCTACAATTTGCCCACCACCTTCCCCCACTTCCAACATGTAACCACTCAAGTATTTTTTCCCACTCTTCTGCAATAACTTCATTTCTATTCCGAATTTCATATACCCTTTCTTTTTGCCCCATTTCATGTAACTCATTTCTACTCCACAGACTCTTGGATTGAGAAAAGAGGTACTGTCTTAATCTTCTCTTCTTTTATCCTCTTTTTAAAATTTTAAGTGCTATATGCACCAAATCATTATCAGCAAAAAATTTAGGATGATTTTGCGCTATCTGAATGTTCTTTTTAATGAATCATAGAACATAGTTTTGCAATTATTGGTGAGCATGCTCATGCTAAGTACAGGTTGTTGTGCTAGTAAGTTATAGGTCAGATGGTGACCATGCAAAAAGTAACAATTACATGTCAACTTTATCAATAGCTATTATGGTATAACATAAGATAAGCACGGGGAAAAAGTGTAAAGAAAACCAAAACCATGAGAGCAACTGAGATTCACCAAAGAGGTTGTTCAATGCAATAACTTAAAGGCAAAGCCGCAGGGGTTTTCCACCTCTCTCTTATGATCCTTTTGTTCCCAAGCCTCTCCATTACTTATGTTCTAAAGAATGTGATTTTGAAATCATCAAAGTTTATAAAAACCATGATATGAATTGGTAGAAGTGTGAGAGAAAGGGTATTATTAGCACACTACAGATGGAAGTCCAAAGAAGCCAACGCTAAGCCCGGGCTAGCAAATAAACATATATTTAGTTTGGCGTTATTTTATAAATAAACATGAGCATTGATTTTAAAAACACATTCCGTTATGTTTTGTTTCGTTCTATTGTTTAATATTTTCCCAAATAAAAATTTCATTTTGAAATCACAACTCTAAAATGTATATAAGACATCATAAGAAAGAAATAATAATTCTAATAGAAAAAAATAATGAGTACCTAAAAGATCAAGATCAAGATCAGTGTTGTTCAGTTAAATATTACAAAAACACATATGATTTCGATTGGCTTTTTACATAAAATCTAGCAGAAGTACGATATATCAAGTATCAATACTTGAAAGTAGATCCGAAACCAAATCACTAAATATGACGCAAACAAAAGTTTCAAAATTTCAGAAGGAGACATATAAAGCAAACAAAAGTCTCCAAAATTCAAAAAGATAATAGTGATGGATTCCTAGATTTCTCAGTGTCACAAAAGCAAGTTCACCCAAAAAAAAAAATTGCTCTTACATTTCCCCCCATCTCCAGCTGTTAATTAGAAAAAATATTAAGGAAAAAAATGAAGCAACAAATTCAAGGGTAGAGAGAGAGAGAGAGAGAGAGAGAGAGAGAGAGAGAGAGAGAGAGAGAGAGAGAGAGAGCTCATGGGAAAAAATTCAAGGATATTTGATTTTTCAAAAGCATGAGAACTGAGTGAGTATTTTCTTAAATTGGGATCTTAAACCCATTTCTCTTCTATTTCTTTTCTTTTCCTCATACTTCTTAAAAATATATTAAAATTAACTAAAGGACCTTACTGTTGACCAAAGATAAACAATTGTGCTGAAGAATTGTGAATGAGCTTCTATGTCTATCTGCTAGGTGAACGAACAATCACAGTTTGCTCCAACATATTGACATACATTTGGTATGCATAAAACCATTATAGCATTACAACATACAGTTTGCATACATAACGTTCTTCATCACCATTGAGAATAAGATGTACAAAAAGAAACAAAAAATCAAGATATAGATCAAGCAAAACAGACATCCGCCACAAGAAAACCAGAAAAAATATACACCTATCACACAAAAGAAGACTTCAAAAACATACATGAGATTCATAAAAGACAACAGAAACCCCACCACCCACCATATAGTCCGATTTGTATCATATCCGCACCGGAAGGAATAGTCGAGTAACTCTTCTTCATTTCGTTTCGGTTCTGAAAGAGGAGAGAAAATACAGCGGAAGTGCATTGTTTGTTTCTGCGGATGTGGTTATATTTTAAAAAAGAGGCGTTGGGGTGAGTGTATTCGAATGAAATGGGTCGTTGCATTGAGGGTCTCGTCAGAAGGCGGCGTTAAAAGGTATTTAGATGAGGGTGATTCAATTGGCACCCACATGTATTGATGTACACACCCACATTTTATTTTTTTTTTTATTACCAAAATGCCCCCATGTGAAATGACGAAACAACCCTTCTCTATCATCCTCTGCTTCCTTTGGCTGTTTAGCATCGTCTCGTTGCCCTGCCCTTGGTTCTACTCATCTCCTCCTCCTCTTCTTCTTCTTCTTATCCTTCATTATCACATTTATCCACTGTTTCGAAACTATTCATCTGCACTCATCTTCATTGAATTTCTTCTCCTTCCTCATCATCTTTCTCCAACTATTAAAAAGTTTATTCAAGTCTCCTCCATTTGTTCAAAGATATTAGAGGTACTTATCTCCCTACACCACATTTTCGATTTGAAGTAGGCATTTTTCAATATGGACAAGCAACTGACGATCCATGAAGAGGAGGTATACATCTTGACTTCCTTTCCAACGTTTAATTTAAAATTCGCGCGTCGTGCTCGGTAATCCAGAGCCATGCAAATGCATACTGCACGGCCAAAAAGTGTCAAACATCTTGCATTTGCACGGCAACTCTTTTCCGTGCAAATATATTTTGCACGGCACACTTCTGCCGTGCAAAATAAGTCTGCCGTGCAGAATAATTTTGCACAGCAGAAGTAAACCGAGCACATTTTACAAGGATGACATATAGTCTTGTGCATTAATGTACTAAGATTTATCATTCATATTTTCAGGAGATTCAATCAACCGGTGCCAGTGAGTGCTCTTTGGATTTTACTAATGTTTTCACCACTGACACAATATTCAGAAGCCGAGAGGACCTAATCCAATGGATAAGGGAAGTTGGAAAGAAACATGGCTTGGTAATTGTAATCAAAACTTCAGATGCTGGTGGAGATGGTAGGAAGCCGAGAATAGTTTTATCTTGAGAGAGAAGCGGAAGTTATAAGGGTCCTTCGAATGTCTGCCACAAGAAAAATCCTAATAAGGTAACGGGAACGAAGAAATGTAGTTGCCCTTTTGCTTTGAAGGGCCGGAAGTTGGCAAATGACGATGATTGGATGTTAACAGTGGTTTGTGGAGTGCATAATCATCCAAATGCACAACATCTCGAGGGGCACTCGTTCGCCGGGAGGCTTTCTGGAGACGAAATCAATGTTTTGATTGATATGTCGAAGAGTATGGTGAAGCCGAGGAACATCCTTCGAACATTACAGGAAAGGGACGTACACAACACCACTACGATGAAGAGTATCTACAATGCTCGTCAGAAGTGGAGGGTGACTGAATTGGCCGGTCGATCACAGATGCAGCAACTCATGATGCATTTGGATCAGAACAACTACATTAAGTATCACACTAGCAAAGACGCTACAGATGCTATGATGGACCTATTCTGGGCACATCCATCATCTATTCAGTTGTTACGTGCGTTTCCAAAAGTTTTGATAATGGATTCCACATACAAGACTAATAGATATCGACTTCCCTTGCTTGAGATTGTTGGTGTCACATCTACTCAATTGACTTTCTCCGTTGCTTTTGTGTACCTTCAATCAGAGAGGGAGGCCAATTACAGATGGGCTTTGGAGAGGCTGAAAGAATTAATGGATGGATGCATTATGCCCCGTGTGATTGTCACCGACAGAGAGTTAGCTCTGATTAATGCAATTAACATTGTTTTTCCGAATGCAGCAAACTTATTATGCAGGTGGCATATTTCAAGGAACATCTTGGCAAATTGTAAGAAGTATTTTGAGACCAACGACAGATGGGATGCGTTTATAACTTGTTGGAACATGTTGGTAGTCTCTCCCACGGAAAATGACTACAGTCAACTTCTAAGCTCATTGGAAAGGAATTTTTGTGGGTATCCACATGCTGTTGATTATGTGAAGAACTCGTGGTTGAATAACCACAAGGAACATTTTGTGGCTGCTTGGACGGATCGGCATATGCACTTTGGAAACGTAACTACGAACAGGGCTGAGAGCGCACATGCAAAATTGAAGAGACACCTTGGCACATCGAACTGTAGCTTTGATGCGTCCTGGAAGGTAATACATGCATTGCTGGAGTTGCTCTTTACGGAGATAAAGGCTTCTTTTGAAAAGAGCATGAACACCGTGCAACATAAGTTCAAACCGGCATGGTTTCGTGAGTTGAGAGGATTTATATCAAGGAATGCTTTGGATATAATCCTGAATGAGTCGATAAGAGCTGGTTATATTGGTCTTGATTCGGCGGCATGTGGGTGCGTAATTCGACGGACCCATGGATTACCATGTGCACACGAAATTGCCGAATACATAAGGGAAGGCACTCAAATACCACTGAGTTGTGTCCATCAGTACTGGAGAAAGCTCAATTTAGACTCCACTAAAGTGAATGAAGCCATCGAGTTGACCACAACTTCCGAATTCGAGTTGATCAATAAGAAATTTCAGAGTACTGATGACGCTGGAAAAATACAAATATTGAAAAAACTCAGAGAATTGGGGTGTCCTTCGTCTACTTCTCTTCTTGAGCCAGATGTTAAATTCAATACTCGGGGTCGTTCATCCTCAAAGAAGAAGAAGTTGGATTCGTCTACGCGTCGGGAGCCATCGGCTTTTGAGTATGCACTCTCGATCGAAGATAGCATTCTACCTGGATCAAATCGTCTGGGTGTAACGGAGAAGCAACCTAAAAAACTGAGTGTCCGCCGCTCTCGATCATGCACGTTAGAGCATTTGCTTCCTAAGTCTCTAGGACCTTATATAGAGACTGTTAAGGATGTTGTTGCGGATGATAATTATGGATTCAGAGCCATAGCTGGTCTTCTGGGCCTGGGTGAGGATAGTTGGAAGCAGGTTAGACTGGATTTGAGCAATGAACTGCAGAGGTATCAGCACTATTATTCATTGGTATATGGAGGAGATGAGAGGGTTGGGGAGCTGTATTATGCATTGGCGTATTATGATAGCAATCCTTCATATGATCGTTGGATGACAATGCCAGACATGGGTCACCTGATTGCTTCATATTATAACGTTGTATTGGTCCACCTTTCCGTGCAGCAATGCCTTACTTTCCTGCCTTTGAAGTCATCCCCGATTCCACCTTGCTCTCACAAAATTATCGCCATTGGTTTTGTCAATGGAAACCATTTCGTACAGGTCTTTATGACCCCCGGGGCTCCCATGCCTCCCATTGCTACAAATTGGCATATACACCACCACCCAAATGCAGATGGATGGCAAATACCATATGCTCATAGCATCGATCGATTCAAAGAAATTATTGGAGAGAGTGTTGCAACCCAGGAGTCGGTTAACATTGACAGTGATTAAATTATTGCACATTCAATGTGATGTAAACTTGTATGTTATTATGTTATTGTGTCATTAATTTTTGTTTGCTATTATGTTGTGTGTTTATTAGTGAAGACCCTTGTGAGCAATGTTTTCTATATGGCACAAGAGAATGAATCTGTGTATTGCACAACCAACATGTTCCGTACAAAACAATTCTACACAGCCAACATGTTCCATGCAAAACGATTCTGCACAGCCAACATGTTCCGTGCAAAGCAATTCTGCACAGCCAACATGTTCCGTGCTAAACAATTCTGCACAGCCAACATATGCCGAGCAGATCTATTATTTTTCATCTAAAAAATAAAGACAACAACCATCTCATATAAGAAGACAAAGAGAATAGAAGTCCGTACAAAATGACAAAATTATTCGATTGACACATTAAAGTTTGTAATACATTTAATTTTTCGGAATACACATCGATTCAAAAAAAATGTAATTGTATTCCTTCATGAAGTTTCTTATACATCTCATCAAAAAAACTCAGTGTGAACAATCCAAAGATATGACTATCAACGCTGCTACGAACGCCGGCGGTATGTCACTGGCGAGCCATCTAGAATCTCAAGGGTAGTCTGCAATGCCCGAATATAGAAGTCAGATGGCTCATCCGTTCGTGCAAGCGTGGCACAAATATGGTCCTTCGCTCGATGGATCTATAAGAAACAATACAATGTGTCAAAGGAATATGATGCATCAATGTCAAAGGATTATGATAGGTAAAAATGTACTTACAGTTCTTGGAGTCATGTCATCTCTACCCTCATTGGGGTCATAGTGGGAATGGCGGGCGGGGTTCTGTACACGGGTGTGTGATGTCCTAGTGTACCACTCGATGTAGTCCGAGGAACACTCCCATGCATGCGAGACTCGACGGCCGCGGTGTGCCAAAGATAATACATGGTCTTCCCAGGTAACCCAGTATTGATCGAGAAATGCATAAGAGACCTTGTATTTACCAGCAGTAGTTCCCCGAGATGCACGAATGGGGGCGAGCGGTGCGGATGGGATAGTCTGAACGTAGCCAAACTGTCGAAGAACCCTGTGTGGGTGGTAGGGTTCAATGACATCTAGGGCTCTCAAGCAACCACAGAAGAAGGATATCTGATGTAATGGGTGCTGAGCCCTGGCACTCACGTATGGATCCCAACTGACCTGTCACATATAAATGAAACAAGAAATTAATATAATGTTCCATCTAAGCAACCACAAAAAAACGTAAAATATGCGTAAAGGACTCTCATGTGGTGGGTGCTCACCTCGCTCGGATGTAGTGCATCCAACCTCTCCCGCATCAGCTGTATGTTTTCTCTCTCATTTCCGGATTCCTGACCAGGATTCCAGCGGCTTGCAAGAGGCATCCCTGCAGTGTATCCCCACTGTGCAGGAGGACGGGTGAATGGGAAGTGCTCGTACACCCAGGACTGGAAATAAAATAATTAGTAATCATTCAATCTAGTAATTTATTATTGAGCATGTAAATGTATATATAAATTATATATACCAATGTATTGTTCTTACCGTGAGCAGTGTCAGATATCCAGCAATCTGTCGCACATCTGCCCTCGTGGCAGTCCTCAACTAGCGATACAGATACGCCAGTGCAGCAGCCCCCCATGCATAATCACGGACCCGAGTCAGGTCCATCAGCAAAGATAAGTAGTAGATAGGGACTCGAGTGGCGGACTTATCGGTGAATAGTGTGCAACCTAACAAATAAAGAAGATAGCCTCTGGCTGCACACTCTACCTCCTCAACGGATGACGCAGGAGATATATCACCGCACACCCGGCGGATCCATCCCATCCTCACTACCCCACCTCGTGCCAGGTTCAACTCTGCTGCCGCAGATTGCCTATCCACACCCAGTCCTCGCTCCAGCAGATCTACTTGCTCAGTAAATCCCATACTAGTAGATACGTGGATGGGAAGTCCCGTAACTGGGATGCCGATAAGAGTACGCACATCATCTAAAGTGATCGTCATCTCCCCAAACGGCATGTGGAAGGTATTCGTCTCAGGCTGCCATCGCTCAACAAAGGCCGAAACCAAGGGGGAAGAGATATATCGGTAGCTGAAACGCCTCAGGTCTGCCAGTCCAGACTCGTCTATGATAGCGCGAAACATAGGCACGTAGAGATCCAATCCATCTTCAGGAAGAGGTATGTACCAGTCCTTCAGCTGACGCCAATGACTGATACATTTGAGCGGGCCACGTTCCTGCACATTACAAGTGTAAATGTTCATTAACGTCTGTTATTATAGACTATGAAACAACTTATTTGGAAAACAATTACTTAAAACATTAAAATAATTAACTTTTACCTCTCCGTCCCATATGGAAATGGCCACGTGCGTCCTAATACTCACAAGGACGTATAGGTCGGCGGGACCGCCGGGAATAGGACCGTCACCTGCTGCCGCTGCTTGTGGACTAGATGGCTGTGCATCCTCATCTGATCCATCATCCTCCCCTGTTGCCTCTATAGTATGACTAGCCAGTTGTGGAGGACTAGACGGCCCTGCTTCATCCCCTGAGGAATCATCCTCTGAAGAGCTCTCTATATCCTCGTCAACTGGCTCGTGCAGTGGATCCTGAACCATTTTGCGTCTTCGTTCAGACGCTGTTGGCCGTTGACGGATGCTTGTCGAAGAACTGGCATGCACACCTCGGCGAGGAGGTCTAGCAACGCCAATCTTCGTCCGCACTCTCGGTGGTTCGCTAGAAGTACTAGCGTCTTCACCTGTCGGACGTGAGGTGCCACCAATACGGCGTGATGGTCTCCTCGGCATTTCTTCAAACCTGTTAAAAATAAAAATCATGAAGAGAATAGATAAAGCGTAATAGAAAAAAATGGAATTCTATATGCACCCTCGCATTATGATGAGCACACCCACATCCCTTTGTGAAAAGTGAATTTTAAAAAACACTCACTTTTCATAAAGGGATGTGGGATGTATATACAATTTACCAGAAACATTCACCGTCCAATAATCTGGTGGGCCATCACTTTGGATGAAATCTGGGCAAAAACAATCAAGTTATCATTATTGTTATTCATTGGAGGGAACTTTTCTAAGAAGTTATGCCTACATTTTCCTTTTGGAATTTGTCAATTCGTGCTCTAAAGAGGTGGCTAACTTCAAAATATTGTCAAAAGTAAATTAATATAAAAAAAATTAGAATGTGTTTAATAATATCCGGAGTTTAGATCATTCTTGAAATTATTAGTGCACTGTTTTCACTTTTTGCCAATTTTCTCGTAACTATATTGCATTATTTCAGCCCACGTTTGGTAATCAAAACCGGAGATTCTCACTGGGTTTTCATAAGGTCATGGAAAATTCATGTTTGGCCATTATGCATCCCTAAAAACTTAAAAAAAAAAAAAAAAATCCTGCACGACGCATGTAGGCCGTGCAATGCATTTCTGCACGGCGCATGTAGGCCGTGCAGAATAGTTTTGTGCCGTGCAAAATTTTTTTGCACGGCACATGTTTGCCGTGCAAAATTTTTTTGCACGGCACATGTGTGCAAATTTTTTTTGCACAGCACATGTATGCCGTCCATATGGGAATTGCCCAATATTTCAGTGCCGAGCAGCTCGCGAAAATGGTTTTGGGAAGATGAACGAATGCACATGAATTAGCCCCATGAAATCTTAATAAACGTCTCTACTATCTAACGAAGAAATTACGACCTAAAGAGAATTTGAAAATGATAAACATATGAACAAGAAGAAAAAGAAAAAGAAGAAGAATACCCACCTTGTCTGAGCGTCGTGTGAAGAAGAGGAAGAAGAAGAAGGAGGAGGACAAACGATGTGCACTGCTGCTGTTTGGAGGGAGAACGACCAAGAAGAAGAAGAAGAGGCGATGTGCTGCTGCCTTTGCTCGATTTTTCAAAATCGTCAACGAGGGAAAGAGGAGAATGACCTTGGGTGGGTAGTTTGGGTAATATGGTGGGTGGGCTCAGCAGAAATATTTTCAAAAAATAACTGATGGAGGTGAGTTCAGCAAAGGGTGTCTTCAGCATTACATGTGGGTGAGTTTAGAATCACCCTTTAGATGACTTAAAATCTGATATGGAGACCCACTTAGGGCTTGTTTGGTAAGTATCATCTATATGAAGTAAATAGATGTTTTTCAAAATTTATCGTTTGGAAAAATGAAAAGTCTATATGAAATAGACATTTTTTAATCTAATGGTTTGTGATTTTTCACAAATTTCTCGAGCTTCATTGATGTACTTGAGCAGCCCACGCCCAAATTGACTCCATTTGATGATGCACAAAAGCCCAATGTGAGTTGTTTTCAATTCTAATTTCAGTTGTGTGTTTTAGATGAATTTCCATTTAGCTTTTGATAGTTTAATCTATTGTTTTTAGAAGTTTAATTCAATCTTTCATTATTCAATTGTTTCTTTTAATATTCTGAGTTTTAGTTATTTTTGACATTGTTTTATCACAAGTCTTCGTAGGATCGACCTCGTACTTACAATTCACTACACTACATAGTGATCTTGTGCGCTTGCGAGTTTTAATTGTGTGAATCAAGGTGTGAAATTTGATGTTTTATATGTTTTAAGCCTTCTAAAGAGGATCAACGGTTCGGATTGTATTTTGGGCCCCATAGAAAATCAAAAAATGCAGATGAATAGTGGAGTCCCAAGGTGGGCCCCAATAGGTGGTTCTCACTGTAAGCCTGTAAGGACCTTCCTTATAGGACCGATTTTCATATATATATATATATATATATAGACACACACACACACACTAACATTATAGAGATATAGTAAATTATTATAATAATTAAAACTATAAAAGAAGAATCCACTTTTTAAGAGTTTTTGGAAGAAAATAAAGTGGAAAAGGATCTTAAGAACTTATGGTAAAAGAAAGAAATTATTGGGAAAAATAATAATGAGAATGTTGTAATATGACACCTATAAACTCTTTGTAAATTGAAAAAATGCATGGGTTGAAAATCCCTGCTAAAAAAGAGAAAATCTTGAATGGAAGCAAAAAGAAAACATGATACCACTCAAGGAATGAAAAATAAAAAAATGAGAAAAGAAAAAAAAAACATGCGTCCATTTTCATACAAGCACATGGGCTCAATCTGTTAGGAACATCGTGTGGAGTGTAAGAGTGGTTAAGATGACCCAACCGATTGACGTTGGGCCTTGTAAAATGTAAAGATCAATCCTCCACCCAACATAAGTTTATCAACCTTCTCCAACAATGACTCTATAACCCCAATCTTGGAAGACACCCTTGAGCCACCAACAATAGCAGCAAATGGCCTCTTTGGGTTTGCCACAGCCCCAACAAGATAGTCATGTTCCTGAAATAAGCCTGCACATTTATATGAAACAAACTATCAAGCAGTGAGCAATGTGAAACATAGATATTCATAGCCTGCATTAGGAAAACAATATTCATTTGATAACTTCACTGACAGTCTGAATAACATCATTACACAAATCTAAAAGTCAAGATTGGAAAATGGAAACTATATCCAGCAAGAAAAAGTTCGATATTGGGTCAATAATACTGATAACTGCCACACCTTTTGCTCACGGAAGCCGGCAACAACAGGCTTCAAGAATTTAGCAACTCCTTTTGTAGAGGTATGTGCTCAGTGAGCGGTCCCAAATGCATCATTCACATACAGATCTGCAAGAGAAGCCAGCTGCTTTGCAAAGTCAAGATCATTCTTCTCCTCTTCCTTGTAAAACCTCACATTTTCAAGCAGCTGAACACCACCTTCAGGCAACGCAGTCACCAGTTTCTCAACTCTTTCACCAATGCAGTCGTCTGCCATCTCAACCTATTTGGTATCAATACAACAAATATATTTAACGAATCAATTAGCCGAGTCACACTATCCAAGATTTCAAAAATGATATCTAATTAAATATAGAAAAAGAATAAATAAATAAATAAATAAAGGAGACCTTAACACCAAGAAGGAGAACACTACACTCGAAGATCAAAGCGTGAAGGTGCTCCCGAGGCTCGTAGACAATCTTGGTGATGAACGATGAAGAAGATGGTGAGTAATTTTTTAGGAAGACCAATTTCAGCGCCAGGAAGACCCACCTTGCGTTGCTCTGGGAAAGTAGCTATTATAAGAAGATCGGGAACCAGAGATTTTAGGACGTATTAGAATAGGGAGAGAGATTTTAGGGGATGCAAACCGTTAGAATAGAGAGAGATTTTAGGGGATGCAAACCGTGTGGAATGGATCTTTTATCTTTTAATGAAGAGAGAGATTTTAGGCTTTGATGAAGGGGAGAGATATGCAAACCATGAGGAATAGATCTCTCATCTCTTAATGAAGAGAGAGAGATTTTAGGCTTTTATCTCTTAATGAAGAGAGAGAGATTTTAGGCTTTAATGAAGGGGAGAGATACGCAAATAGTGTGGAATAGATTTCTTATCTCTGAAGAGAGAGAGAGATTTTAGGCTTTTATCTCTTAATGAAGAGAGAGAGAGAGATTTTAGGCTTTGATAAAGAGATTTTAGGAGATTGAGAAAGGCACCAAGCAAGGCCCCACTTGAAAGGCAAAGGCTTCTTCACTATTTTCTAAGTGATTTTTCTGAAATGAGAATAATTAGGTGCTGAAGTGGCAACCCTCACAGCCCACCTCCCTGTTTGATTTAATATATCTATATACTAGCAACAACACCTCATGCTTAGCCTGGGGCAAAAAAGTAAGATATTACAATTTAAATTTATGAGATATCAAAATTAATTATAAACATATAAGCATATATTCATACATATTTATATAAAAACTGTCAACACATCTTCAATCACAACAAGTGGTCCACATCAACAATAAACTATTACAAAGATAAAGCTAAAAAAAATCCATTAAACAACAACATAAAAATAATAATAACAACAATAATTACTAAAGAAGATATCGAAAAGTGAATTTTGTTAATATATATAATATTAGTAATAAGAAATGCATTAAAGTTTTTGTTGCCCATTGATAATTTCAAAGCCCAATAAAACAAAGCCACCCCATTTGGACTTGTTTTTGCAACAAGAGGATTTTAGTTTATGCAGATTTTTATTTCTTTTTGAGATTGGAATTTTGTATTTTCGTAGAAAATCAAAGATCTCTCTATTAAGGAAAAATGATTCATTTTATTCTTCTATGCAAGGAAAATACATCACACCAAACAACATAATATAGTTAACAAAGAAAATCATAAAAATGTGCAATCCTCTCGCTACACAAATGCACCATTTTTTTTTTATTTTCACATAGGCCAATGGTCATTTCAATCCCTCCGTACAAATTTCTTCTCTACACCTTTGAAGTAGCACCAATACCATTTTAGGACTGATCAAACCATTTTTTAGCTCTAAATTTAAAAAAAAAAAATGTATAAACATATTGACTTAAAAAGCCATAAATTATGAGATTTTAAAACCACAGCCTAGTGTTATTTGATCCTAGTAATAGTTGGCCCACCTTAGATCAATGTATATATCTCTTAAATATAAGTCCATGTGGGCCCACGGAAGTGTAATTTATAGTGGGCCAAACCTAGGGTCATATGTCTATATAATCAAATCAGAAAATGATGCCTATAAGATTCAACCAAAAAACTCCAACCTCAAAACATTTTTATCACAAGTGTATCCATGAGGTAGTCTACTAGAAGGTCGGGTCTAATTTTCGTTCACATGTGACAAACACTGAATAGAATAGAGCTGTATTTGGAAGCTAAAAGAAAATGATATTTTTAATGAAAAATTTATCAGTATGAATTGTAGAAAGGTGGGCCCCAAATATTAAGATAAAAAGATGACAATCTTAAGGTCGGGTCTGATTTTTCGTTCACATGTGACAATCTCTGAATAGAGTAGAGCTCTATTTTGAAACTAAAAGAAAATAATATTTTTAATGGAAAATTTATCGGTATGAATTGTAGAAAGGTGACCCCTAAATATTAAAATAAAAATATGACAATCTTGAGAGGATGGAAGATAGATGGTGTTGAGAAAGAGAATAACTGTAGCAAAATAGAGAGATTTTAAGGGATATTGATTGAGAGACTTTAGGAGATAGAGGATATGGATAAAGATGTTAAAAAAGAGAGACAAAGATAAAGAAGATTAAATAGAGAAGAGAGAGCATTTCTATTATCTCATTAACTGTGTGCAAATATAAAGGGGAGAGGCCTATTTATGGGCAAAGTAACCCCAAAAGAAGGAACCCTAATTCTAACCCTAACTTATCTCAAGTAGGCATCCACCCAAGATACATATTTTATAACACTTTCCCTTGAATGACCACCATTCAAAGACAGTTGCCTCATTAAAAACCTTGCTAAGGAAAGACCCAATGGGAAAAGAAAAAAAAAAACCCTAAATGGAAGGGTAAAAAAGTGTAACATTCTTCAAGATCATTGAACTGGTGTTAAACGTGCATAATGCTGCCTCGTTAAAACATTAACTAGGAAAATCCAGTGGGATAAAACCTAGAAAAAGGAAAACGAGTACAGCGCACAAATGTCCTGGGTAGCATACTTCAGGATGCTCCTTGATAAACCACTCCCTCTGGTGATAGCAACCATTCACATAGTTTGATGATGAACTCCACGCATGCTAATCTCGTATACAAACTTCTGGAATACTGATTTTGGCAAAAATGTGCTAAACAGGTCAGCCTGGTTGTTACTCGAATGAACTTGTTTGACTTCAATTTCATTGTTCTTCTGAGGTTCATAAGAAAAATGTGTAAGCCCAACATATTTAGGACAAGGACATATGTAGAAATTCTACAACGGGCCTAGATTGAGTGCGACTTTTTTTTTATAACTGTAATTGGATTTGGGCCTCAATATTAGGACCAAAGAATTTCGGCTTGCACAAGCTTTTTTTTTTATTATTATTATTATTTTTTTTTTTTTTTTTGGGGGTTGGGGGGGGTAGGCCCATGACAAAAACAAATGAAATACATGCATTTATTATATCTACATTTGGGTCAGGTTGAGGTCCAATAAGGACAATAGGAGTTGGAACCAGCTTCCATACCCCTCTCGGACCCACCCATACTGCTATGCTTGAGGCTACCTTTGTTTTGTTATTTTTAATCTTTTCCTCTTTTAAAATTAGGTGCCTTGGGTACTTTAGTTTGCTAAAAAAAAAACATTATATATGATTATAAAAGAACGGTCTTTTTAGAATATCATTCTTTTAGCATTCTAATTTTGCATAAATACTCTTGTACTTGGCTTGAAAGAATCCAAAACTCTATCATGTTAGACGAGTTATAATAATTGATAGCATTGGAAGCCCATCAATGATTTACGTTCCAACATATGGTGTGCATTTGATACACTTCATTAAGTGTTTCATCTACATTATTTAATTTTAGGCATTAGAGTAACCAGTGTAAAAATGCCCTCTCCTGAAAAGCTGGTATGCCGCAAAATTTTCCTCGCTTGTTGTGTGCCTAATACCCTAACAATAAACAACAATCATTTATACCACCCACCACATTCTATTTTGTTGTCATCAACTTTATCCTAAATACATGGAGCTGGCTACTCATGATCCACTTTTGATGAGTTAGAATCAAGACCAAGAGTTCTAGTGTAAAATATCTCTGGCCCATGTGGCCTACAATTTCATTATTCATACATATATAACCTAGTAGGCACTAACGAAAATTTGATTTCTTTTTCTCTGGGAGGCCATTATTCATTATTAGGCTATGGTTGTCCGGTTGAAAGATCACTAGCGAGCCATAGTTTTGTTATCATGAAGGATTTTGAGAGATATGTTATTAAGATAAAATCACCATAACTTTTTAGGGGAAAAGAAACCGATGTATAAAGGCATGTATACTATATAAGGTCCCCGACCTTAATGGGTCAATTAGCCCATTAATTTCGCGACTTGATCCATTAATTATCATGCTAGTTAATTATGTGGGTTTTAGTATATGAGTGAGTTTTTTTTTTACTATTAGAATAGTGTCTGTGAGGTTTCATGTGATTCCAAGTGCATTTAGCCCTAGTAGGGGGTAGTTTGCAATTTAGGAGAAAACTGGGTGTTTTTTAGGAAAATCATGTTTTCTTTGATTTTGGGCTCGTTAGAAAGGTCTCCTTGTGCTCGTCATTTTTCTCTCTTGATTTGTCATGATTCGACGACCCGAAAGCCCTCAGATAGCCCAAGGAAGGTCAATCTCAACAATCCGAGCCGATAATCTTCTTCTCTCAATATTCTTTCTCCATTAATCTAACTTTGGTAAGCATCCCTCAACCCATCTCTTCAAAATCTCATCTCTCTCATTGGTAATACTCTGTGTATTGATGTATTTCGTTTCTCACTTCTTCTTAGAGCTTTAGGAGCGAATAAGAGCTTGTGGATAGAAGCGGGTTTTGGGCTAGGACTTGCTTTTGGAGTTTTTCTCCAATCTTGTCTTCGACTTTCATCTCTTGGACAAAAGGCAAGTGATTAAGCAGTGTTAAATGGATGTATGCTTGTATATGTTTTCTTGATTTTGATGATTTATTTGTTAGATTACCCTAAACCAAGTTGTCATTGATTTGGATTTTGGATTAAAATGTAAATTTGGGTTTAATGGTGAATGGGTCAATTGGATGGGATGGGTTGAATTGAATATGCTTAAGTGATGGAAGAATGTTTTGGGAGAGCATGGAGGCTCTGTTTTTGCAGGAAAAGTCACTGGAATGGCCTGAGAAAGAAGGGATCAGAAACCCGTTTCGGGTGATTCTGTCCTAGGTTCGATTGATCAAATTTGACATCTAATCGATCGGACAAAGGACAAACCCCATTTAACTTGATGTCGTCTGAGGACCGATCAATCGGACCTCACATCTGATCGATTGGATGGTGTATAATTTGACAAATTTAAACAACCGTAACTTTCAATCCATCCGTCGGATTTTGAAGGTCTATATACCGTTGGAAAGCCCTCCTCAGGACGTAGAATCCATTGAACCATATTTCATAATTGCCAGGCCTCCGAACCGAGACCAAACAAACCAAGTCCCTAATGCGGGGCCGTGGCGCGATAGGTTAAAAAATTCCGTCCGCATCACGCTAGTTTCCCACAGGTTTCCACAGTGAGGATCCCAAAACTGATCCATTACGATATAGTAAATCATATTCACAATATACAAAATCTGCGGAATCAATGTAGCAAATACTTAGTCCAATTAATTAAATAAAATGGACAATCAAACCTGTGCATCATAATAAGAAATATATCATAGCAAGCCCATAGTCAGTTTAAGTTACAATACCAAAATGTAATTTAAGTTTTATAATCCCAACATAATGATAAAAGCCAACAAAAGGCTATAAAACAAGTTCCCAAAATAACAATATTCATTCTCAAAAAGTGATTTGGAGCTAATAACCCAACCCGACGTCTAAATGACATCGTTGGGCTACCACTTGGGTCTAACCGGTTCACCCGCCTCCTCGCGCTCCGCCTCAAAGGGAGCGGGGTCGATATCTGGCACCAAACAAGAAGTATCAGACACGATGGTCTGGCAAGCAAATAAACAGATAAAGAAGTGATAATAATTATAAAACATTATGAAACATTTATAAGATGTTTGAAAGTCTAAACAGTAAATATTGATGAAATAGAGAAACCATTTCTAAATCATGAATAATTTAAGGAAACATAACAAACAGAGTAAAAATACTAGCAATCCACATTTAGCTATATTCTCCTATTACCGAAGTAACAAGAGCAAATAGAAACCGTTGCCACTACTCGTGGGACCGGAAAAATAGAGCCGTTGCCACATAAAGTGGGACGGAATACAAAACCGTTGCCACTACCCGTGGGACCGGAAAACAGAACCGTTGCCATGGCCAGAGCAGACAGAGTCCAAACTGCAGTTGGTGGATAATTTAAAGATTCCAAGATGGGTGATCAGCCCAATAGGATAACCTAAGCTTAGTGGTGTCGTTCAAAACAAAAACCTAAATCGTTACAGATTAAATCATAGTAATACATTTCGGAAATCGATAAAAGGACTACTCCTGAACAAATACTAACTGACAATTTCAAACGAAATAGATGAGTAGCCTTATCGATAATTTCAAATGTGATGAACTACTCAAATATATTTCAAATCAATTTATAGAAATCATACAATTTTTACTAACTTAGACTGAAGTCATGTGGAATTGTTCAATGGCTTACCAAGGGTTGTCTCGATATACACTTAATACCTCAATGTTGATTTATAAATAAAGGATTTGGTACCACTGATGATCTCCAACGTTTAAGGGTGTAAAGTTTACATCAAGACATTATAAAAAATTTCCTTTTATTCAGCTTCATGTTTACAAAAATCCCTGGGAAGTCGGTCACCTGGTGGTCAGCAGGCAGTTAGCCGCTGAGACTAGGTCGGCTAGCTGACTGCTAACCGACTGCTCACCCCCATTCAGAACTCAAATTTCACCTTACTGATATGGTGACCGACCCTGTGCGGTCACCAGTCAATTACCAGTCGGCCGCCTGCTGACCGCCCAGTCAGCGGGTAGTTCAGTTCAAAAACTGTTTCAGCCTTCTTTTTCCTCAAAAACACTTCTCCATTCCACACATCAATCCCCTGCAATAAAATAAGCTAAAAAGCTCCTCCATATCATCATTCAACACTTCCATTTCATCACTTTAAATCCAAACAACCAAATCTTCTTCATTCACTTCACAATTCCAACAATCCAAGCATAAAAGTACCAATTTAAATGAAACAATTGTCAAAACAGATTTCAATGAAATGAAACCAAAACACATGAACATTAAAACATATGTTTAGTAAAGTAAATTTCAAAACAAGGCAATATTAAACATAGTTAGCTCAAAAGCAAGAAATCAAGATGGAAATCCATGAAAATAACACATGCCCATTCATATCTCATTCATTCACTTGCCTCTACTCCAAAAAGAAACACAATCCACTCCTAGAAATTCCTCAAACTCAAATCTACACCAAAATCCCAAGAAAACCATTCAAAATCCCCAAATTCGAAATTAGAAGGAGCTCTCAAAGAACCCCTTTGGATGCATGAAGAAAAGATTCTAAATGGTCCATTAAAACAGAAACTCGAAGTGGAAGCCATTGCTAACCTTTTTACAGCTCTAAACGAGAAGAAGAGGTTGGAGAAGAAGGTTGTCCCAGCTCAAAATCCTTGAAATTAGTACCAACAGGAAGCCAAGAGGGAGGAGAAGAGATTGGTGTGATCAAATCTCACTCTTGGATACGATTTCTATGACATGCAAGAAGAAGAAGTGGCTGGAAGAAGGGAGAAGGAGAACAAGTTCTCTTAGCTGTGTTGTTGCAGGAAGAATAGAGTGAAGAAGAAACCCAACGTGGGTTTTGGGTTTTAAGTTGAGGAAGTGGGCCCAATTGGCCCTGAAATCTTTACATGGATGGATCTATCATTTGTGGGTCCCGAATGAGATCGATGAAGAAGACAAAGTTGATCGTCGAAATATCTAGTTTTCAAAAAGTATATTTTCCTCGTGATTTTCAAATTTTAAAATTTATGCACAGATTTGGTGTGAAAAGTCATTTTTGCCCCTTTTTCTCGAAAAACGCGATTTCTGAATTTTAAATTCATACGGATAAAACATGAAAGTTGTTAAGATCAATAAAACGAATTAAAAGGAGTAAGGAATTGGAATTTTTCGAAATCAAGAATAAATTCTCCCAAACCAACATGGTCAAACTAAGTCCAAAGCCTCTCAAAATTCCCTAAAGCTATTCAAAAGTCTAATCTAACTTTAAAAAAAATCAACTAATCATCCTCCAATCCCACTTAGATACTAATCACTGCTAATTAAATAATTAAATATACTAAACCTTGGACGGGGTCTGACAATAATGATCAGAAGTGGGGAAAGAAAATAGATATTTGGATCAGTGGATCAGGCCCTGTCTTTTTGAAAGGGGACTTTTAACCCAAGTTTGGGCCTTAGATGATGGATCATTTGAACCTACTCTCACATGACCACTGATGAGGAAGGAAAACGAAGTACTTAGCTTGGTATGCTTCGTTGGTTGTCTAGTTTTTTTGGTCTATTAAGCATGGTTTACCCAAATGCGTGTGGAATTGTGTTAATCGATGCTTACTAATTTTGTACACCAATGATTGCTTCCAATAGAGCATCATTGACTTGAATTCCATCCATACTCCGTTGGATCATGTACAGTACATGGATGACAACCCTTGCCTAGGATTGGATTGTAACTTCCTCCTTAACTTGTAAATTGTATCCACTGTTATCGTATCCTTGTACACTCTACTTGGCATAAAATACCTAATTAATTATGAAACTTAGTTCTTGCAGAATTAGGACTTGGACCAGACTTAGAGTGTACCCTAGGACTCTTTTATCTTGTACTTGATAAACATGTGTGGCTAGATTGTCAAAGGACTATTCGGTGGGATTCACGACCTTATTTTGTAAATTGGCTCGATTGGAGTAGTCTTTGTACCATGGCTTTGTATACTGAACTAGCCAGATATGCTTGTCTTGATTCTCGTTTCAAGCACCATATCACTACCTATTATCCAGCCACAATACAATCCACTGTGAGGAGGATTGCATTTCATGACCAATATCAGTTTGGAGGGTTTAGGTGGGCCGATTTCTTGGACGCTGGGATAGACAGTTGGCTTGGATAGCGTCCATGGTGTAGAATAGTTAGGAGCGGGTTTGGACCGTACTGCTATTCTTAGGACTGGGAGCTTGGATCCCCTTGGAGCCAGACTTTGGTATCAGTGATTCGGATAGGATTGCTACCGGTACGCCAGGAGGTGGCTTGGACATCCGCAGAGTCTCCCTTGCTTGTATCTTACATTTGCATTGTGTCGACGGTTGCCCTTGCTAGGTGATGCTAGGATATTTGTTATTGATTCTTGTATTTATTCATGCTATATGCCTAACTTATTTACCTTCTCCTCATATGATCTATACTTGTCTTTACTCATATCTTGACACATGCTATACATTGTTATTATTCATTGCTTATCGTTTGCTTAACACATGGTTGGCTCTTGTTCCTTGGTGTGCAGACACCACTGTAGAGTACTACGAGGAGCCAGCTGGTGAGGAGTTCTCAGAGGATCTACAACGGGCAGAAGAGGAGCGAGAGTGGTGTGCCGATGACGTAGAGTAGCGTCATCTTACCCAGCACGAGAGAGCTTCATGGGAATTCCATTAGATTCTTTATTATTCAATTATCATTCAGTGTTGGACCATTCTTATTATTGACTCTTATGTTTCACCAAATGGTCTAGGACTTTGGAACGACCATTTTTTTTATTTTTTTATTGATTCAACTTTAATATTTAATGAGAATAAATGTCGTTATTGCTTTGGTTATTACTTTACAGGAAATGTGATTTGATCCATGATATATTCCGCAAGTTATTTATTAAATGAGGTTTCAAACACATCATCTTCACAACAGACTTACGATCCTTGGGCATAAAGGGTGAACGTTTTTAATTAATTAGCCCTAAAATCCACTCCCTGAATTTGGTTTATTCTCTAATCGGGTTCGGGGGACGTGATAGCTAAGTGATGAAAATCAAACCCTAAGGGGTAGCTCAGTTGGCCTAAGACCACGGTTTGTTCTTGGAAGTTGAGGGTTCGAAATTGTGCTACCACACTTGGGCCACATGGGATTTACCTGGCTTCCCCTTGGCCTGCAGGGATTAGTCCGCCCAAAGGGCTGGTACACACTCTATTATCAAAAAAAAGAAAAGAAAAGAAAAGAAAGAAAATCAAAATCCAAGGAAAATGTGAATAAAAATAAATAAGATCTAAAAAATAGTTGTATGTTTATAATATTATAATTTATTTTAAAAGTGAGAAGCGGTACAACATTATTAGGTGATTGAATCATTGGCCTTTTTAACTCCCTGGAGCACAATATATTGATCCTTCAATTTTTTTTGCATACTTGACTCAGTGGCCAAGTTGGAGAGGAGTAAAACCACCCACCAGGGATCGATCCCTGGTGGGAGGGATGGGAGTGGGAGCCTTTACCACTAAGGACATTCCTAAGTTTCCGATCCGTCAATTTAAAGTTACTAAACGGAAGGATGAGTTGATGTGATAATGGGACCCCTCAGGCTAATTGTTTAGATGATAAGGTAGCTAGAATTATGATATATTTTATTAGAAATATTGTGATCATAAACATGAATTTGCCCTAGAATTATTATATATTTTATTAGAAATATTGTGATCATAAACATGAATTTACCCTGATAATGACAAGGACATGGTAGAAATTTTAAATGCGCCAGATCGAGTGCAACTTTTTTTAGACCTGTAATTGGATTTGGGACTTAATATTAGGACTGATAACCAAAATTCTTGGGTTGTACAAGCTTTTGTAAGCCTCCCTTATTTTCATTTCCCACCCAGACCCAAATTAAAAATTAGTCACCCTCATCTCTCGAAGTATTATCTCTTGTCTCACTCTTTTCGTCTTCACCTAAATCAAAGTTGATTACTTTCAATTTCCAAAATATATAAATTATTATGTTATTTGTAAAATTCATAAATTCTTAAAATAGAAAATTCTAAATTGAAATAATTAATGAATGTAATTTAGCTCTCCCAATGTCCTTGATGAGTGTGTGGTCTTCACAATTTACACACAATTTTTTTTACACATAATAGCAGAATACCTACCTGTACTTTGCTCAAAATGTAAACCACCCCCTTGGACTTTGGCATTTTGTACTAAACCTACCTGTAGTTCTAATTAACATGCAAAATGAACGGATTCCGTTAGTATTAATGGCATAGGTCATATAAATGGTGTCTGGTGCATATTAGCAGCAAATTACTCGCCCAAAAAGACTTATTTACCCCTCACCCCAGGCTATAAAAATGGTAATGATATATGAGCAGCTCTCAGTCATTTTTTTTCCAGCCATATCAAATGCTTTCATCTCAATACTCTTGTACCCATTGTTCTCGTGGTCAAAACTCTCAATAAGAACAAGAAGCTCCAAACCCAACTCCCCAATCATATCCTTCATCACATACTTTCCTTGATGCCATTGAAATCTGCTGTAAGAACAATCATTCTCTCAAACACCTGGAAAGACATCTGGAAACCCATGTGGGCTAACACCACCATTATTTTCTGAAAGTGGAAACCAATTCCCTGGTGAGCATTTTACCACAATGCAAGCAATAGAACATTTCCCCTTTCCATAAAAGGCCAGTATTTCTTTTTCGAAAGGAAAATTAATTTAAGGGATAGAAACAAATGTTGAGCAAGGACATCAGCAATTATAGAGAACAGCATCTAGCAATCAACAAGTAATTCTGAAGGAGGGGCTCTTCCACAATAGAACAATGGAACAAGATCCCCATACTGAAACATCATCCAAATACACCTAGACTTGATACTTTCACACCCAACAACAAAAAACACCTTCATTGAGCCAATTCATTAAACACATAGTGATCTAATTAGAGAAAATCAATTTTCACCACCCAAATCACCAACCTTTCAAATTTGGCTCAACCCTAACTCATCTTGTGAAAATCCCCAAGCACTTTTTAAACTAAAAGTCAGATTCATGGAAACCCAAACTACTCAAATAACAAAAATACTACAAATCAAAGACAACCCAATATTTTCCTCGAAAGAAGCTTTGTAGTACTGAAACTACTATTTATGCTGGTTCCCATCAAAACCTAAGATCCATTTTCAACTGGGTAATCTCTAAAACCAAAAACTAAAAGGAAACGAAACCACTTGGAAGGACCTCTAGAAATCCATGTGAACTGTGAAATGTGTCATTAAATTATATCCACTTTTGTTACTTCTTGTTGTAGTAGTAGCTAAATTACCAGTTCCTTCTGTTTGCTTTGGAACGATCAAGAGCTCCTCCCCCATTATCCCATCTTTCCCATATGCTCGATGAAATGCTTTGAGAAACCCTAGTAGGAAGAGGAAGATGAAGGAGGAGGAGAGGAAAGTTGGAATCTTGGACTTGGGCATTTGGGAATTAAGGTTTTGGAATTGGATTCAAATGAAGTGGGACTTTGGGGAGAAGAAAACCCTAGCCATAAGAGAACAAGGGGAAAATGATAAAAAAAACGCCAAGATACATCTTATATATGGAGGGGTAAATTCGTCATTCCACATTTTCCATCACGGCCATCTCTATTTGCATTGTGATTAAAAGTACAAGTAGGTTTAATACAAAATACCAAAGTCTAGGAAGGTGGTTTGCATTTTTAGCAAAGTACAGGTAGGTATTCTACTATTATCCCATTTTTTTATTGACGCCCTTTCAATGAAATATTGGAAGATGGAGTGTGCTACTCTTTCAAATAAAAATGGACACGCCAATTCCAAGCCAATTTGGTGATATGGTTCTGGCTTCAGCTGCTTCTAGAAATAACAATTGAGAATTCAAGATTGGTGCTTTGATAACATAGAAGAAATTCTTCCCATCTAAAAGCATGAATATCAATTCACATGTATATGAATACAACATAAAATCCAAAGAAGTTATAGCTTGCGGGCTAGGCATTATGTTGGTGACGGAATCATTTGAGTGTCAATATCTCAAATCGTCTTATCTAATAAGTTATGTGTACCATTTTAAATGTAACTAAATAATTAGCCAAAAGTCCCTCAGCACGATTTTGTAAAGCCTTCAGTTCAACAACTTTTCTTCTAAGGCTTATAGTCCATACAGATAGGCATATTTTGACGAGAAGGTCCCTAGATACGCCACATCATATATTTACATAACTGATTTATCCTTTCAATTGTTTAGGTATAAAATTTTGAATTTTAAAATCTCAAATCTTCCATTCTCCCTCGTTCCTAGGTTAAGTTTCTCTCTCGTTCTCTATTATCCCTTATCCCTATCTCTCCGGAAGAAGGAGAGGCAGGCTTGGTTCTGTCTTTTGCAGAGAAGATGACAATAGAGGATCTCGGATTGCAGAAACCGCAAAGAAGATCGGAGGGGTCCGGTCTTGTTCCTTTGTCTTCATTAGAGAAGGAGCTTCAAATATCGAGGAACCACACAAAAAGGATTTTGGAATCTTCATTGCCTTTGTCTTCTTCTCGTCCTCCTCGATTCTATCTTACAACGAAGTCTCTGCAATAGCGCCTGACCGGATCTCTTGGCGTCTTCCTCGACAATAGTGGGTGGGCAATTCGAGTCTTGTCCGGTGACTGCTCTGTCTTGCGAACAACTACAGATAGCGGTGGCTACTTTGTGCTTTGTTCTGCGAACTGCAACGCCAGTAGATCATTCTTTCTCTCTCTGCAGCCTGTCTCCTTTGTAGATCTTTGCTGGGCCCTACTCTTCGATGGATGACCTCTGCAACTACAATCTTCAAACACCAACCATGCCCTTCGTCTATTATCTTCTCTGTCTCCGATTCCAATGATTGAGGATGGAAAGACCTCAATTCTACCCATGGTTTAAAATTGCGCTATCGGTCGCTGTATTGGCCAAGACAAAAAAACCAATATAATATCGGTATAGGTCGTGGTTATCGGTCCGTCGCGATCGCTGCGGTGAGTAATTTTTTTTTATCCAAAAAAATTCACAAAAATATCCAAAAGATCCAGAATATTAGAACATGCTGGAAAACAATATTTCTTCCATTAGTAAAAGTAATAAATCAAAATATCAGTTACCTTAAGTTATGAGTTACGTTTGTATCGCAGTTCGCTGTCTTCTACAGTATTTCATATATAATGCAACCATTATTTTAGCTCATGATCAATTTATTAGCGTAAAATGTAAAAAAATAAAGATAACATATCAATTATCTATACACTATTAATAAGCCATTAGTATTTACAATTTAGTAAATGTTAAAAAATAATATTTTTTTTCCATTAGTAAAAATAATAACTTAAAATATTAGTCACCTTAAGTTATGAGTTATGTTTGTATCGTAGTTCACTGTTTTCTCTAGTATTTCATATATAATGCAACCATTATTTTGGGTCATGATCAATTTATTAGTGTAAAATACAAAAAAAATAAAAATAAAATAAAGATAACATATCAATTATCTATATACTATTAATAAGCCATTAGTATTTACGATTTAGTATCATAAATACTCCAACAACTAATTTTTTTTAAAGTAGAAGATTTAAAAAAAAAAATCATTTTTCTACACCCAAAATCATGTATATAAGTAAATCTAGCATGAAAGTGTGTAGATCTAAGAAAAGAACACAACACAAACCAAAAAATGACATGCTGATGATCTTTTCATTCATTTCTATGCTTTATCTAAAAATAAAAAATAAAAAACACATAATAGTAAAAATAAGGAAGTTAAGTTGATTTTCTACTTACCAAATAAAATCATTTCTTCAAGAAATAGTGTTGGAATTTGAAAATATGCAAGAGGATGAGCTATGGAGACATGGCTTCTCTAAGGAGAGATGAGGGGAGAGGAGAAGAAGATGGGGGAATAAGGGAGATGAGCTGACCATTACGCCAAATATTGGTTGATATGATCCGGTATCGGCCGAAGTTTTAATCCATGGTTCTATCTCTTTGTTTCCAAATAGAGATTGGATTCTCCGATCTGTAACTATCTGCTGGTTCCGGAATCTCTTACTGCCATCTCACCATTGCTGGAAGTAAGGAAGAAACAAAGAGTTCGGTGCAAGAACATTGTTGAGAGAGACAGATCGATTGGGTTCTTGTTTTTGACTGGGCCCCTATCCTCACTAGAAGATGCCCGCCGCCATTACCGAATGATAGAGACCGCTCTGTCTCTCTTTCTTCCTCGGTTCTGTGCCTGCAACAGGCAGTCCAGCTGCCTTTCTTCCTTAATTCTGGCGTAACAGCGAGGGTAGCGCGGTGATTCTCGGCAAATATATCTGAGTTTTTGGCAAATTTATTTGAGTTTTGGGCAAATATATCTGAATATCTGAAAAGTTTATCGGAGTTCTTTGAAATTTATTTGAGTTTTTGGAAATTTTATCTGAGTTCTTCGCAAATTTATTTGAGTTTTTGGCAAATCTATCTGAGTTTCTTACAAATTTATCTCCATTTTGGAAATTTTAACTAAGTTTTTGAAAAAATCTTTCTGTTTTTTGGCAAATTTATCTAAGTCTTTTTAAAAATTTGTTTGAGTTTTTGGAAAATCTATTTGAGTTTTTTGTAAAATTTATTTGCATTTTTTGAAATCTATTTATTTATTTATAATTTTATTTGTTTCTTCTTAAATTTATTTGCATCTTTTCAGATTTATTTGCGTATTTTGAAATAAATTTAACTGAGTTTGGAAAAAATACTTGAGTTTTAGGAAAAAAAAACTGATATTTGGAAAATTGGTTTATCTTAGTTTTGGCAAATGTATTTGCGTTTTTTAATTTTATTTATGTCTTTTGAAACTTATATGCGTCTTAATTTATTAACATATTTTTGAATTTTATTTGCATCTTTTAAAATTTATTTGCATCTTTTGAAATTAATTTACATTTTTTAATTTTATTTGCATCTTTTGAAATTTATTTGCGTCTTTTGAAATATATTTACATTTCTAAAATTTATTTGGTTTTAAATTTTATTTGCGTCTTTTTAAATTTATCTGCATTATTTTTAAATTTATTGCGTTTTTTGAAATTTATTTGCGTTCTATCTCATTAATGGGATTTCATTAATCATGGCCAATTAAAGGGTAGCATATCCTGCTAATCATGGGATACGATTTAAAGAAATAATAACTTGGATATTTTAGGTCTTTAAATTTAAAAAAATCTATTAAAAAAAATTGTGAATCTAAGGCCAGGAAGTGAAATGTTCATATCGCTGAATGCCCCTGCATATATAACCATTTAACTTTTTGGGCCAGATGGTCTTAATCACTGAATCATGTTAATCTTGTATAACCCATAATAGCTTTCAATAGTGGAAGAATCCCATTGTTTTATGCCCTCAAATTTAATGGCAGCAATGTGAGGCGATTGAATTGATCCGAATACCTGCCGGCACAAGATCCGAATTCATGACGAGAACATGAAGTTCGTGGACACCACCACCTTGACGTGGGAAGCCGGTCAAAGTCAAATGACATAAGCCAAGCACAAACCGACAAAATAATAACGAACTCTCCAATGCCGTACAACCACCCCACCTCTAACGACCATTTCAACCCCTTCACATGAACTCTCCTCATCTCTCCTTTTCCATTTTCTTCTCCTTCTGCAATCCCTCTTCTTCTCCAAAGACGAGAGAGAACATAAGCAACAACTGAAACAGAAATGGAGAAGAACGACTCTGATGAAACTGCCAGCTTCTCTAGTGGAGGGGAGAAGCTGCCCGAACCCGATCGGCTATCAGCACCACCCGATCATGAAGATGCCAAGGATAGATCAATCAATGACAATAAGGTGGAGGAGTATCGGAAAGAGAAGAATAAATCCAATGAAGCTGATTTGGGATCCAATTTCCACAACTTCTTTCAAGAAATCGATCAGTTTGCCGATGCGATCTCGAATGCAAAGAACAACCGAGACCCAGATGGAAATCCACCAAATGTTCCTAGCTCTGTCGAGAAGTTCGAGGCGATTTTGGAAGGAGAGATCACGAAATTTGACTCCTGTAAGGATCATGGGGTTAAGTGGTCGCGAGATTTCAATGAGGATTCAGCAAAGCTTCTTGAAGGGATTGGTAAGGTGTCGATGCTGAACAACGCCCTTGGAAGCTGTATGCTGAATCCCAAATACAAATCATTGATTAATCGCACCGGCAACTTGATGCAGCAGGCAATGGTGTTTTTAGAAGAGGAGTTTCGTTCACTTATGGAGGACTGCTTGGGGAGTGTCGGTGATTCGTGCGCAGTTGTAGCAGCCTCTGATTTGAAGAAGAAGAGGCAATCATCATTTAAATCGACAAGCATGGAAATGGCAGACCGGTGCATCATCCAGGAATCTGATTCAGGTAATATGACGGAGGGGAATTTTCCAACATACCCTCCAGAGATTATCTCACGGCTGAATATGATGGCGAAAGGTGATGATATCTGGAGGGTATGAAACAGAATGCTGTCAAGCCTACAGCATTGTGCGGCGACATTGGTTCGAGGATAGCTTGGTGAAGGCTGGATTTGAGAAAATTAGCATAGAAGATGTGCAGAAGATGAATTGGGAGCCTTTGGAAGGGGAGATCGCGACATGGATCAAGGCCTCCAAGCTCTGCATCACGTCCTACTTCTCGGGCGAGAAGAAACTCAGCGAGGCAGTCTTCAGCGATCACCCATCCATCTCTCGCAGCCTTTTTGGCAACCTCGCCCGTGGCATCGTCATCCAGCTGCTGAATTTTGCAGAAGCAGTGGCAATGACGAAGAGATCCGCAGAGAGGCTCTTCAAGTTCCTAGACGTTCATGAGACTCTTAGAGACCTGATTGAATCCATGGACCGGCTCTTCCAAGGGTGGGAGTCGTCACCAGAGCTGAAATCTGAGACCGCCTCCACCTGCTGCCATGTCGGTGAGGCCGCCGTGAGCATCTTCTCCGATCTAGAGAACTCAATCAAGGCCGACAGTGGAAAAACACCTGTCCCCGGTGGAGCAGTGCACCCCCTCACCCGCTACGTCATGAATTATGTGAAATATGCCTGCGAGTACAAAGACACATTGGAACTAGTCTTCCAAGAGAACCAGAATTCGGAGTATTCACACACAATACATAGATCAGACAACCAAATGGAGACCAATCACAATAGAGCAGAGGAGAAGCACCCCTCACCATTCGCAGTTAAATTGATGATGGTTATGGATCTTCTAGACTCGAACCTCGAGTCAAAGTCAAAGCTGTACAAGGACCCCTCATTGAGCTACATCTTCTTGATGAACAATGGTCGCTACATAATGCAAAAGGTCAAGGGCTCCGCAGAGATCCTCAACCTCTTGGGCGACACATGGCGCCGTAAGCGCTCCTCGGATCTCCGCCAGTACCATAAGAATTACCAGAGGGAGACATGGAGCAAGGTGCTTGGGTGTCTCAAGGATGAGGGGCTGCAACAGGGGAAGGGGAGTATTGTCAAGCCCCTCTTGAAGGAGCGCTTCAAGTCCTTCAATTCCATGATCGATGACATCCGCAAGACGCAGAGCTTGTGGGTTGTTTGCGATGAGCAGCTTCAGTCCGAGCTCAGGGTCTCGATAACTGCTGTGGTGATCCCAGCCTACCGCTCTTTCTTGGGACGCTTCCAGCAGTATTTGTCCCCAGGACGGCAGACACAGAAGTATGTAAAGTATGGGCCAGACGAGCTCGAGACCGCCATCGATGAACTATTTGATGGTACACAAACATCGATGGCAAAGAAGAAGACATGAGAAGAAGACAAAAGAGTTAAGAGAGAAACTGTGAGTGAAAGCATGTGGTGTTTTAAGAGACGGGGAAGAGGTAAAGGAAAAAACTGTTTTGAGATACAAAACAGAAGAGAGAATTTTTTTTTTTTTTAAATATTTGTGGTTCCTTCTTTTCTTTGAATTTCAGTTCTTTTTAATGTTTATGTTGTGCTATTATGTTTGGAGATTTTGAGAAACAGTAATGTGAAGTGTAACATTGGTTTTTCTACATAGTTACAAATGCGAGGCTGGAGACTTGACTGATGTCATGAACTTACATGCTGGTCTACTTCTTTCACTGTCCAAAGTGATGTTGTAACATAACATACCTGGAAGCGATCAGTGAGATTTGGTTCATCAATTGATCTAATGTGCTTACTAACGAATTATATTATGCTACAACATGGGTCAAATTTGTCCTATGGGTATTTTTGAAAGGAGAAGTTGAGAGAGAAGAGTCGAGTGTTGGAACTATTTTCAGGAATAAGAAAACTGTCAGCTATATTTCATGTTTGGTAGTGAGTGGAAAATTTCAAATTTCACTAAATTTTTAAGAAATCCAAAATCCACAATCCAGTTTCTTGTTTTCAATTTTTGCTAGCAACTAATACTTAAAAATAAAGATGTCATATAAGGAAAACTAAGCTATTAACTGGCTGCAACTCCAAAAGTTGTGAACCAGTTTTGTGGAGCCATTATGCTGATTGTCATTCACAAGTAAGGGTTGGGTTGAAGGGTCTTAATGATGATTATTGGTGAGCCCAATATTAGTTTGATCTAATGATCATAACCATCTATCTCAGGGTCATAAAGTTCAACAGTAATAGATGCACTCAACAAACCAATAAAGTTTAGTGCCTTCAAATAGATTGTCATGATCTTCAAATCCTGTTAGTTTTGTACGAACCCCTGATCCATGTTAAGTTCTTCTTCAGATCCCTTCCATGTTATCTGAATGTAGCAGGTGTTAAATGGTCACCATACAGAGCACTATATGTCTGACACATGTATTATATTTTGCATACTATCATATCCATAGTAATTATCTTTTAGATCAGGATTAGTTGTAAGATTGCTGAATCCTTGATAATCACATTACATGTGATGAGAGATTCTAATGGCAAAGAAATGCTATGTGTATCAAGAGGGGTTGCTCGTGCTTGCCAAAGATGGCAACCAATTTAATCCTTTTCATTCTCATTTGTGTGATGCTTTTATGAGATTTAGGGTAGCTAACATGGTATCAGAGAAGGGTTTAGAGATTAAAGTTTTCTTCTCCTTGAGAGAAAAGGACTCCTTGGCTTTTGCCTTTTTTTGGTTTTCTCAACAGAATACTGTTTCTCCGGCCCCTGTTCATGTTGGTGGTGCACTTGGCAACATCTCTGGCTGGCTTTCAACTTTTTTTTTTTTTGGGAGAAATATTAGATTTATGGCGACATCTCTGACTTGCATGTGATTTTCCGCGATTTGTGATTAGATGAAATCTGCTGTGTTTTTAATCACTTCTATTGATCTTGTTCATTAGAGATCTAATCAGCTTGACATTTGGAGAAGAAGTGCACCAGTAGGGTGCCAATCTGACCTTGTAGTCTGATCTTGGTAAGCACAGTTTCTTCTTGGCTTCTTACATCTGCCGATTCAAGAACAATGGGACCTCTGGGTCTCTGTTTGCTTTATTGCTTCTGTTTCCATTGTGATTTACTGTTTGGCACTTCTAGTTTGCACATCTTGGGATGACATTTACAAAAAACTCAAGCTTGAGTTTTCTCAAAGAGGGGGAGAATTGACGCGGGCCAGACCTGTGATCCTTGGTTTGATCAAGACCAACGGGCCCAAGGCTACTAAAGCCCATAAAGAGAAAATTATCTAGATTTTTCCAAGAAAAAGTAGTTTCTTTTTAGTAGTACTAGTAGCTAAATGTTAGGGATAGAAATTTGACTTTATTAGAAAGTGTTATCTTCTTTAGTTTATAGTTCTCGTCTTAGATTTGTTTCCAAAGTAGGATTGGATCTACAACCTATATAAAGGAGTGTAATCCCTTTCATTCAGTAGTTCCTTAATTAATAAAATCTCTTCGTTATGTTTGAGTGTTCTCTCAGTTATGTGTCTTTGGTGTGAGACCATGACTCTTTGGATCCTACAGATCCCTATCCCTAAGCTTCGGCTTGGGCCTTGGAGAGTAGTACTTGGCTACTCTTCCTGTACCCATGCTGCATCAATATCTTTGGTTTTGCTTTATGGTAAGTTGATTCTAAATGGCATGATAGCATAATTGATCCAGATGCTATTTTTTGTATATTCTTCAACCATTCATCCTCTAGATGGTGACCTACTTTTATACTTAAATTATACATTTCAGTTATCTCAAAATAAAAATAAAAATAAAAAAAAAAGGAGCCGTACCTGTAAGACTGACATTCTTCGGCCAATCAAGTCCTAAAAAACATTTTATATATTTGTTTATCTAAGATTCATTTTGCAGAAATTTCTGAAAAGACAATGACATGGAATAGAAATTACACAATTTCAATTAAAGAAAACATATGTTATACATGTCCTGTTCTACCATATACTTGTGCAGATGTACCAATACCTTGGTTTTGTCTTTATAATTTGTGTAAAACTCTACTTCTGATTTAAGATATTCATTAATTCCATTGTGCTACAACAGAGGTGTTGATCACACTGGCTACTCTATTTCCTGCCAAGTCAAATTGTTTCAATCAGTAAGAATGAAAAGGGACACCATTTCTGAATCACATCTTGTTGCTTACTGTCAAAACAGACTGTCTGGTCTAATTCGGTAAAACATATGATGCTCAATCAAAAATTCCCTTGGTTTCTTTCAAAACCACAGCGGCACAGGTGGAGCTAACCTTGCTGCTCATGAGAGGCGATGTTTTTATTACAAATATTAACTAATGATAGCTGCTCAACAAAAATGCATATTACAGCTGATGGTCTACCTCTGATGGCTCAATCACAAATGGTAATTATCTGATTGGGAAGATGTTTAGATTGTGCCCTGTCCATCACGGGGCACATAATAATGAGTTGGATCACCCAAAGGTTGCCCTTGGAAATACTTGATGCATCATGATTTCTCTTCAAATTACAATTATTCATTCGCCCCATGGTTGAGCTGCAAGATATTGCTGAACCTAAGGAATTAAAAAAGGTTCTTTCGGCACTACTTTGGATGTAAATCTGCAGGAATTCCTCAAGAATTGAAGATCTCTGCTATCCAAATTCAAACCTGTTGGTTTTCTTCGCTGTATTTGTATCCATTGGGTGGCTAAGATGGATTCTGGAATATACAACATCTCACAATCATTGTAGGTCTGACCAGTTCAGTCATCTGAATAACCAACAATGGATTATAGTTATATGAAAATGGCCTCAGGTTACTGCATCACAAAAAAAGATGCATTACGAACCTATTTCTTCACATGTTAACGACGTAGATATATGTTTCTAATGTTGTCTTTTTTTTTTTTTTACCTTTTTGTTCCAGGCAGGAAACATATGCCGGCAGTTAGTATTGAAGAGCAATGGTGAACATTTGCTATCCAGGCACAGGTTGAAGGAAGCAACCACCTTGTCTGGTGCACCACCTCCCAGCTTCATTCCTGAAACCCCATCTGGAAGTGTAGAGAAAGAACAATCGACTCATGTTGCGTATATGCAACGAGGACCATCTTTTTCAGACAACTCTCAGCACATCGAAGAAGATCAACGGAAAACAGCTGCGGCTGCTGTGGCCGCAAAGCTTCAAGCTTCAACTTCCTCTGCTCAGATGCTCTCGTTCGTTCTTTCCTCTCTTTCATCTGGACGGTTATGACTTGGGTCCATGATAACCTGGTACCAATTCATGGCATTGGTTTGGACTTTGGTTCTTGATAATAATGATTTTCTGCAACATATTTCTGAAAAAATTGGCACATTAATGCAAATTATTTGTTAAGAATTTGGCTGGAGGAATGCTTTAGTGATGCTGGATAGCTTTCAATTTCGAACGGAACTTAGGGCGTGTTTGTTTCAAGTAATTGAATTCCTTGGATTGTATTTCAGTAAGTTGTTAAAAATAAGAATCAAAGGTGAATATTCAAAATAACCATCAAATTACCTCCGCTTTAATACAAATTGTATTGTGGGAGGTGTGCGGGCGGGAGTACCCTACTGCGCGTCTATCTCAGCCGTTGTGATCAAGAAACATTAAAAATAATAATAATAAAAAATTGAACACCATACAATAAACAACATAGACACCATACAACAGAGTTCCAGGAGAAAGACAAACAGAAACTTGTATGTAATAAGTGGTGAAAAGGAAAATATAAAATTACATGTATGTAATAAGGAAAATAAAAAAGAAACTTGGTTTAGACCCATATCCTTCTTGTTTGGGTTACCTGTATACAATTACAACCAACTCGATTCAAACCCGTATCCTCCATCATCAAAAGGTAATATGGCCCCTTCATCTGCTTGATTAGGTGTGAGACTGTGAAATGAAGGCAATCCACATCCATATCCTTCCTCTGCAGGTTGAAAGAAACTGGACCCTGATGGATATTGTTCGTCTTCTTGCACAGACTGAAAGAAGGTCGGTGCGGAAGCAGGCCCTATGTCAAACCCACATTCATTCCATTCTTCTCCTCCTCGTTCATCAAATTGAGAATAAAACTGATCCCATCCATTCCAAGGATGAACACCAGTCAAATCATGTTCAGATGAATGCTCGGGAACGGTCGGCGGCAATTCAGCAGTGGTGATTGAGGAGGAAGATGAAACCATCTGGTGGGTTTGGGAGATGAAAAGATTTTCTTGTTCGAATTCTTGATTGGAAACTTCCATCACGTGGTGCTCAAGGTGGTTGGGCGGCTGGCACTCAACTTGAAGGCCTTTGACTGGGGAGGTGAAGGTGGAGGTGGTGGTGATGGAAAGGTAGCGGCTGATGATGTGGTCAAAGTCAGAGGATCCGAAGGTGAAGAACTTTCCAACACCGGAGAATGCAATGATGGCAATTTCGCAGCCGGAAAATTTGCTCAGCTCTTGGGCTTTCTTGAAGAGACCCTGTCGTCTCTAACTCTTTGAGAATGTAACCATTCGTTCTTGCTTGTCTTGCACCAATTCCATCTCTCTCTTTCTCTTTCCCATCTCTCTCTCTTCTTGCCCCCCGGCCAAAATCACTCTGTTTCTTGATGTGGATGAAGAAAAGACATAGACAGAAAATAAAACGGAAACCCTCGTTCTCGTTGATGAACTTCACTCTCTGTGTTTCTTCCTCAATAAGAGAAAAACGAGCGAGATATATATCCCAAATGGCGCCGTCCAACGGCTTTATAAAACACCAATTCAAACGTATGGTCTCTGCGAAGTCAATTACCAGGTGGACCCAACGCGAAAAAATTATGGTATACTATGGATTCTTTCACAAGTAGTGCCCACCTGATACCCCCACATGATCGATCAAATTGAATAGGACTGTGTCCTTGTACAGGTTACGCATTGGGTCTATATCTGGATCCGCATTGGACCCTGCCCTCCACCCTAGTTATGTTTAGCTGGGTTCAGTTGGCTTTCACGTTCTATGTATATTGTTTGGTGTGAATATGTTGAGTTGGGTTCAGTCCGCACTGGACTGCATCTTGGACTGGGAAGGTGAGGGATCGAAAGAACTGGATGGGATCTACGTAAAATTTCAAGTCCATCAGATTGCCCTTATCCTTTGATCTGAGGCCTATAATTTAATGGTTTTATATGTAAAAGACTATATAGAGAAACTTTGATTATCAATCCAATAGTCCAGTCCATTTGAATTGGTTAAAAAAATGAAATCAATGACATTCGCGCAGTGTCTTTGTTATTTAGCATAAAAATTGTACAATATCCAAAATCTGGGCTCGGGTTAAATGAACACTCTAAAAAAGAGGATCCAGGCCCATGCATTGATTGTGGTATCATCATCTACACAATTTATTGGGCGAGAATGACACGAGTTATTTTTTTATATATAGAACTTTCATAATACCTCTATTTGGGGAAAAATAAAACCTTTGGGGAGGGGGCTCTGAAAACTTAAAATTAAAAACTACTAAAAATGACCATCCTATGGGATTGTTCCCCAAATTTGAGGATTTTCTTGGCACATTTAAGGATCAAACGGTGTTGAACCCACAAGTCGAAAACGGTTGCCTGCGGTCAAAATTCCCCGAAAATGAACTAATTATCTTGTTAATATCAAATTATGGTCGTGCTAAAGACTTTACTCATTTTGATGCCATTTTAAGCACTTTCAAGAATTGAGAGACCCCAAAAATGAACTTATTATCTTGCTAATATCAAATTATGGTCGTGCTAAAAACTTTACTCATTTCGATGCCATTTTAAGGACTTTCAAGAATTGAGCCCGACAAGGACCATCATGAAACTCAGATTTTGAGGCTCATATAACCTATGATCCTCTTCATTATGACTAGATGGACCATCCTTCCAAATTTGGGTCCATTTTAAGTTCATTTGATCAAAATGGGACTTGCTTCGATCACTGGATCGTGGAATCGGGGCTCCGAGGCCCGCGAAAAACTATTTTGTCAGTTTGAGGCCACAGCTTGAAATTTTGCCTCCAAATGTTAAAGGTATCTTAGTAACACCTATAAGCATCCCCATGCCAAATTTTAGCTCAATCCAATGTCGTTTTGGGTACTTTATAGAATTAAGCTCGATGAGGCCCCCACTAAGACAATTTGGGCCCCTAACCCGAACTTTCGACCCACTTTTTTTTTTTTTTTTTTTTTTTTGCTAAAAGAGGCAAATTGTATTAGAAAAAAGAAGGATAACAAGAAGGCAAAAGGCCCCCAAAGAGAAGAGCCCACCAAGGCCACTATACAGGAAGGAAAGGGAAAGAAAAACCAAGGACCAAAAAACCAGAACTCAGTCTTGGAGCTGTTGCCTTTCTTGGAGAGTGGAACCGGGGTGGTCGTCCTTTCTTGGAGTTGTTGCCTGAGTTGACGAATCAACTTATCTTTCTCTTGGATACTAAGGTTTTGGGCCCTGATATCCGCGAGGAGCGGGTTGCTATCATCATCACCATTAGTCCGGTGATGGGATTGATGTGACCTGATCGGTACTGGGAATTATCTTGTCGGGGATGCTCCAGTAGAAGATCATCTTGTCGGGGAGGTGCCGTCACTCCCCTTGAAGATGAACCTGACTAAGTCTTAGGCCCTTCTACGCTCACCGCACCAGATCTTGCCCCGAATCTCCTCTGGCGAGGGACTGGCGGCAATTGCGTTGGCAATACTGGTGGTGGTAGTAAGGTCCTTGATGATTCTCTGCCCTTTCTAATTTTTAGAGGCATGGTGTTTGTGATTTAATCCTCCCCACAGACAACGCCAATTGTGGTTGCCTAAATTATTACGGGCTTGCTCGGTGAAGATCGCTGTAAAGCTTCTTGGGAAAGATTGAATGCCTGAAACCTGAAAGGAGAGGAGAAAACAGAGGTTAGAGACCCTGACCGAGCTTGGCCGAAGGCACTCCGATGCCTTAGTCGGTTCAGTAACTAAACGAATGTTGAGTGAGCAGAGAGGAGGATAGAGTTTGGGAGTATGTATATCTGCATACCTTTTTCGGATTAACTCTTTGAATATATAGGCCGAGAGTCCTATGACTCTCGTCCTGGTCTCTCGGAAGTAGTCTTACTCGGACAATGCCCCGCTCTTTTAGGGATTGTGGATGTAACCACCGGATAAGGATAATTCCTTATCTCTATCCGGTGCTTATTCTTACCTCTTGACACGCTCTGTAACGTGGTCGAGCCTTTATAGGAGTATAGTTGTAACTGACCGAGCGTTAGTACTCATCTCGGTTAACCGACCCGAACTGAAGATGATACTGAGGTCAGGTATGACCTTAATATGGACGCATTCTGGCACTATTGCCGAGATGCATTAAACCGAGATCAAGACATGCCTAGCTGGTACTTTTACCGAAACTAGTACAATATCGGTACTGGGAAAATGTCCCCACACAATTGCCCCCTAGCTTTTGACTTCTTAGAGTTCTCTAACTATTTGAGGTCGGAAGCTAAGCACTATGACGGGAGAACCTTACGAATATTAAGTATGAAGCTTGTAATGTATTTTATCTCGATATCGGTTGGTGACATTTGATCTCTATCATCATGTCGTTTCACCTGCCCGAGGTAATTAATAGCGCGTCTCGATCGATGCAGAAGATTTATCAGTGGCACCACGTGTCACCGCCTAGTTGATTGTCCAATCTCCTTGAAGAGACGTGCACAATACTCAAGGCGACATTCCGCACGTACGTCTTCAGAATTCAAAAGGGCGCCTCTTTTTCCCATTATATATAGAGAGGCGCCTCTCTCTCATTTTTCACTTTCACATTCGTCAGAGAAGAGAAAGGGTTTGCTGAAGAGAGAAATTCTACCGAGGTGGAATTCTTCCAAATCCGAGCTCAGAACCAGTCTTACTTGTCTCGTATTTATAAGTCCTCTCTTCTGATCTTGTTTGTTTCCGCTTTCTGGCTTCCTTTAGGGTTCCTTGATCTTTTTCCCCTTTTCGACTCTCGTTCTTCATTTATTCGGTTTCTTCAAACTCGAGCTTTGATAATGGGTGTTTATAGGGAGAGGTTAGAGACCCTAGAAGCCATAACCAAATTTAGGACCGATTATGGGATCCTTAATGATTTCCTTATTAGGTTAAATAACCCTGAAAACCCCTTTGATGGTTACTCCTTTGTTGATGGCTGGATGCCCTTTTAGGGTTCAATTCCCCCTTCATCCCCTCCTTAGAACCTGTCTTAGGAAACGACAACTCTGCCCTTGTTAGTTGATACCAAACAGCTTTAAGATCATCATGGGCATATTCGAGCTCAATAGGATCTTAGATATTTACCTCGGTATCCATGATATCGAGGAGGTGTATGACCTCTATAAATCCAGTGGTGATAACACCTATTATCTCCGAGCCAAGACAAACCATCGGTAGATCATTAATGATTTGGAGGACTCCAACAAATATGCTGGGAATGACCGTCTGTTTGTTTCGGGCAACTGGGAATACGAAGGAACCGTGTCCAAAGTGGCAAGGATTGACAAGATTCCCCGTGACTTCGGGAGCCCTCCAAGTAACCACTTACCTCTTAGCCTTTAAGTTTTCATTGTGTTTTCCTCTTCTTGTCTGCCGAGGTATTACACTTGACACATTTTCTTTTTGTCGTGCAGACCCCTGCCAAAGAAGACAAGAAGCCCGCCGAGTCGATTTGGTAAGGAACGACGTGTGGTTTCAGGTGGTGTACAATTACCGAGGCCACGAAGACCGAGCTACCTGGTCGCTTCTCAACTACGAATCAAGGTACCATTCCTACATCAAAAGGAAGACTGGTCAACCTCGGAAGTGGTAAGGGCAGAGCCCATACAGACCCTTACTGACATTGAATACCGGGCTGCGTCTGGTGCTGAGGCCACCACTTCTGGGACTGGTTTGGAGGCCACTTAATCCACCGAAACCTCCACTGTTGCGGTAGGAGCTGAGACCTCCTCGAGGTCAAGAGGTTCATAGCAAGTAGCCCTTTCCTCCAGTTCTTCATCTAGCTCGGAGGAAGGAGAGAATATGTCACGGAGTCGACCTACCGTGGCGGTTCAGGATTTGGGGGCTCTTGCACTGGGAGGCCGAGCTCCCCATACCCCCACATCCCCTGCCGCTGTTGCTTCTCCTGCTCCCGCTCTTGGTCCAAGTTCAGGAGTTTGGCAGCGTTCAACAATGATTGCGGAAACCACATGGGGGGAAGCTCAAAGAGAGAAGAGGCCTAGGACCGAGGCCCCCGCCGAGAGGAGTCCTAGTGCGGTCGTGGCACCCCATTCTACCGGGCTGGCTCTCTAGAAACCGAGCCTCCAGGTCGAGCCAGGAAGACCGATGATGGTAGAGGACCATGTCGTCGGCAATGCTCTCGTCATTGCCGCTCTTGGTCAAGCCTGTGCTTTGCCACAAGACATGGCAATGCACAGGGAGCTTGACGATGTGAGGCTAGTCCTCTCATCGATGCAGTCAGCCATCTCAGTAAGCTTTCTTGAATTTTACCAAAGTGTTTCATTTCGGTCACTGCTTTCTAATGCTTGTTTCTTCTACAAATGGTGCAAAAGTGCCAGGTCGATCTGGAGAGGATTCAGTAGAACGGTTCCAAGGTTGGAGGCAGAGAAGTAAAACCTTCAGACAGCCCTAGATGCCAGCAATCAGAAAATGAAGGAGCAAGTGGATATAAACAATGGCCTCAAGACCGAACTCAATACGGCAATGGTTGAGAATCGCAGGTTGGAGGCCGAGGCAGAAACCTAAAAGAAGTGGGCAGCCGAACTTGAAGCCTCCCTGGAGAAACAAAAGGACGAATTCGAGGCCAAACTCCAGGCCGAAACCAACATTGCCTTCAACGAAGGGGTGGCAGAGGCGACAACAATTTATACGGCTCAGGTCCTCGCTGTGAGGGATCAAGTATGGGAGCTCGGGTGGTTGGCCGCACTAAAGGAAGTAGGAGTCTCTGAGGATCATCCCGCTTACAAGAATCCCCGCAAGTACCTGAGCTCAGGGCCAGGATCGAGCTCTGCCCCACACTCCGTCCATTAAAGTCGAGGCTCTTGCTGAAGCTGCCACGACTGAAGCCACTCCAGCCGCAACCGAAGCTATTCAAAACGAGGCTGATGCTACAACCAAGGCCACTGCTTAAAGATTTTCTTTGTTGTTTCTCCTTCCTTTTGATTTGGTTCTGATGGATTGATGAACAATTTGTTTTCGTTCTGTCAATATAACTGCACTTTTCCTTTTTCATTCTTGCAACCAAACGTTATTTCAAAAATTGCATGTGTTTGATCTCAGTTCCTTAACCGTTCTCTATACATGTTTGGGAGATCAATTTGCTTAAGTAATTAAATTCGATTCAATAAAAGAAATCCCGTATATTAAAGTTATCTTAAGTTCCCGAACTCAAGAAAACAAACTTGCATCCAAATACCAAATTTGTCCGTACCGTTGAGCTTGGTTCATTAGCCGAGCTTAACAAGAGCAAACTGGATTAAGTTCATTAACTTTTAAGGAATACAAGGTATTGCAGTTTTTACCTCGGTGATAGAATACTTTAAGCTCGGTTCCGTAACCAAACATATTTTAATTCCTAACACCGAGGTACCCACCGAGTTCTTTAACTTGGTGTTTCGTCTGTGCCTTAGCTATTTAAGGCTTTTATGTATTTCCCTAATGCTCCATAGCAGTTAGGTAGATAATTGCTGAGTTCTACAACTTAGCGAGAATTAAAAGCAACAAAGAGCAATTCTTCCAAAAGAATAACTTTTATTGATTTCGAAAATTGACTCCAATTTGAAAGAGAAATTTAAAAATAATACTTCTTGAGGTGTGTCACATTCTATGGGCGTGGTAACTCTTTACCATCCATGTCCTCAAGTCTGTATGCTGATTACCCTGCAACCGAGACCACCTTGAATGGACCATGCCAGTTCGGTGCCAGCTTGCCTTCATTCGGGTTCTTATCTCCGGGAAGCGTCTTCTTTAAGACTAACTCTCCAACTGAGAACTTCCTCTCTCTGACCTTTTGGTTGTACCCCTTAGCTAATTATTGCTGGTAGGCAGCTAGGCGGATAGCTGCTGCGTCCCTTCGCTCTTCGGGTAGGTCTAGTTCTCGGGCCACATTCACTTCGTTTTGGTCTTGATCAAAGAGCTCCGACCTTAGTGTTGGGAGACCGATCTTAAGAGGGATGACGGCCTCCATCCCATAGGCCAAGGAGAAGGGAGTTTCCGAAGTGAAGCGTCTTGGAGTATTTCTATATGCCCATAGGACACTCGAAAGTTCATCCACCCATCTCCCCTTAGCTCGGTCAAGCCTCTTCTTGAGCCCATCAAGCACCACCTGGTTCAAACTTTTGGCTTGACCATTGCTTTGTGAGTAACCAGGAGTTGAATAGCAATTTCTAATGTCGAGCTCCTGACAGAAGTTTCTAAAGAAGTTGGAGTCGAACTGGGTCCTGTTGTCCGAGACCAAAGCTCGTGGGACTCCAAACCTTGTGATGATGTTCTTCCACACAAAGAATTTTGAGTCCTATTCGGTGATGGAGGACAACGGTTCGGCTTCTATCCACTTGGTGAAATAATTGGTGGCTACTATTAGCCACCTCTTGTTCCCTTGAGCTCGGTGAAGCGGCCCCACAATGTCCAAGCCCCACTGGGCAAAGGGTCATGGGCTGGAGAGTGGGCTCAGGTCCTGTGCTGGCTGATGGATGAAGTGTGAAAACTTCTGACACTTCTCACATTTCTTGGCACACAGTTGAGCGTCCTTCTGCATGTAAGGCCACCAATAGCCTTGGCTAATAGCTCGGTAAGCCAGTGACCGACCTCCAATGTGGCTTCCGCACATTCCTTCATGGATTTCATAAAGGAAATCTACAACCTTGCTTGGGTGAACACACTAGAGGTAAGGTTGGGGCCCGTATAGGACTTCCTGTAAAGCTTCTCGTTCAAAGACAACCAAAACCGAGCTGCTTTCAACTTGATTTTGTGAGCCTCATTCTTGTCTTCAGGAATTTGATCATCCCTAAGATAGGAAATGATTGGGTCCATCCAACTCGGACCGAGATCAACACACAAAACCTGCCGAGGCGGCTGAAGCTCTACACTTGGTTTTTCCAACGTCTCCACCTCGATAGTTCTTTTTCTACTAGCCTCAACAGCAGAGGCCGGGTTGGCAAGAGCATCAGTATGAGAATTAGAATCTCTGTCGACCTGTTTGACTTCGACTCTCTCGAACTGGGAAAGGGGCTGCTTTGCATGAGCTAGGTAGGCCGCCATCCTTTTGTTCCGAGCTTGGTAGTCTCCATTCAACTAGTTCGTCACCAATTGGGAGTCACTAAAGACCACCAATTGTCGTGCCCCCAGGATTTTAGCGCTGTTGAGTCCTGCAATCAATGCTTCGTACTCAGCTTCGTTATTGGACGCCTTGAAGCCAAGTGTTAAGGCTTGCTCGATGACCAAGCCCTCTGGAGATTGGAGGACTATGCCGGCACCATCCCTTTTGAAGGTTGAAGATCTGTCGACGAAGACCTTCCATGATGAACTAAGAAACTGCTTCCAAGATTGATTTTCTTTTGTCTCGATAACTTCATCCTTATCCTCCTTGCCCCCCAGTTCGGTGTCGAGCTGGCTCAGTGCTGATCTAGGAGAAACAAACTCCACAATGAAGTCTGCTAAAACTTGGGCCTTTATTGCAGTTCTGGGTTGATACTGGATTTCGTACTACCCCAGCTCGACAGCCCATCTTGATATTCTTCCAGAAAAATCTGTCTTTCTGAAAAGGGACTTTAAGTGGATGTTCTATAACAACCACTATAGTGTAAGTCTGGAAGTAGTGAGAAAGTTTGCAGGAAGCACTGACAAGTGCTAATGCAAGTTTCTCCAATACTAAATACCTAGTGCTAATGCTTGTGTAGTAAATAGGCTTTTGTTGCCTATCTTCTTCTCTGATGAGTACCGAGCTCACTACGTGATCCGAGATGGCCAGGTATAGATAGAGCACTTCTCCTTGCTTCAGTGTTGACAAGAAGGGTGGTAAAGCTAAGTAGGTTTTGAGCTCTTGTAGAGCTCGGTCGCACTTCGAAGTCCACTGAAATTTCAAACTTTTCTTCAGAAGTTGAAAAAAAGGTCAGCATTTGTCTAAAGCTCGGTTGATGAAACGATTGAGTGCGGCAGCCATTCCAGTGAGCCTCTGAACTTGTTTCATCGTAGTTGGACTCTGAGTCCCTTCAAGTGCTGATATCTTGTCTGGATTTGCTTTAATTCCTCTTCTGGTGACCAGGCTTCCCAAAAATTTACGGAAGCCAACACCAAATGCACTCTTGGATGCATTTAGTTTAAGCTTAAACTCTTTCAGAATATCGAACGTTTGACTTAGTTTTGCCAAGTGGTCCTGTGACCTTTTAGACTTGACAACCATGTCGTCAATGTATACTCCCATTGTCTTTCCTAGCTTTTCCTGGAACATCTTAGTTACCATCCTTTGGTAAGTTGCCCCTGCATTCTTTAACCCAAATGGCATTACTTTGTAACAGTAGATGCCTCTAGGTATTATGAATGCAGTCTTTTCTTCATCAGGCCCGTGCATTGGAATTTGATGGTAACCTCGGTAAGCATCGAGGAAATTCATCCTATCATGCCCGGCAGTCGCATCAATCATCTGATCAATCTTGGGAAGGGGAAAGTTGTCCTTGAGACAAGCTTTGTTGAGGTCGGTGAAATCAACACAGACCCTCCACTTCTCATTCTTTTTCTTGACCATGATTGTATTGGCCAACCAATCTGGGTAGTGGACCTCCCTGATCGCTTTAGCCTCTAGCAGCTAAACCTCCTTGATCACGACCTCGGTTTGTGGAACCCCCATTTTCTGAGCTTTTTGAACCACAGGCTTGTGTTTTGGGTTGACATTCAATTTGTGGCACATTACCTTCGGGTTAACACCAGGCATCTCGTAAGGTGTTCAAGCAAAAACTTCCTTGTTCTGTAACAAGAAGTTTAAGAGCTCGGACCTCTCAGCTTCAAGGAGTGGACTTCCAAGCAGAAAATATCTTTTAGGATCATTGGGATCGATCTTGATCTCGGTCAGATCTTTAATGCTTTTTTCTGCTGGAGCTCGACCGACGTCCTCAAGTTCGGTTTCCTTGTCTAGCTCGGCCATATGTACTTGCTTTGGCTCTGCTGCACCAGGTACTACAGTCATCAAGCACTGCTTGGCTATGTGTTGCTCACCTCGGACCGTGATCACCTCAATTATGCCGTTCTCGTTCTCTAGCGGGAACTTGAATTTCTGGTGATAAGTGGAAGGCACTGCTTCCATGTTGTGCAGCCAAGTTCTTCCCATTATTGCATTGTATGGGGATGGTGCATCCACCACAAGGAAGTCAGCTAGCATACTAGCTCCTTCAACTTGGACTTTGATGGAGATTTTTCCCTTGGGATATATCGGCTTTGAGCTGAAACCCACCAAGGGAGTGTTTGCTTCTTGCAAGTCTTCTTCTTTGAGAGCCATCTTCTTAAAGCAGTCGAAGTAGAGAATCATTTGTACCTTGAAGGTCTTTAACTTCAACGTTACAACCAAGGGATTGTTGTGGGGGAACTGGACCCCATCTAGGTCCTTATCCGAGAACCAGATTTTGGGCCTATCCTTCCGAGCTTTCTTCGCAGCTGGTTTTAGCTCGGATGCCATCACCTGCTTGTTGTGCGAAGCCTTCCTAGCCTCAGCACGAGCTTGATTGCTCCCCTTAGGTGCGGAAGCCAGGTGAATGACATTGATGATGCCCTTCGGCTCATCGCTATCCTAATGATCATCATTTCGGCGCTGATGAGCTCAGTTGTTATTTTTGCCTTCCTCTTTGATGTAATCCTTCAAGTGTCCATCCTTGATGAGCTTTTCAAGGTGGGACTTGAAGGCCATGCAATCTTCAGTTCTATGCCCATTTTGCTTGTGATAAGCACAGAATTTGTTCTGATCTCGGGTGGAAGCATCTCCCTTCATTGGCTACGGCCACTTGAAGTATGGCTGCGACTTGATCCTGCCAAGGAGTATGTAGATTGGTTCCTTAAAGACCGTGTTCACAACCTTATAGGAGGCAGCAGCAGGTTTGGTCTTCTTGCTGCCCCCCGAAGTGGAAGCCGAGACCATTGTTGAGCTCATTGATGCCTTGTTTTGGTCTAGCTCCTCCTTCCGAGACGATCTCTTATCCTTTTTGGAGGTTATATCTTCCTTCCAAAGGCCAAAGCTTTCCTAAGCTCGGGCCTCATCTTCTTCCTGCTCGATGAATTGATTCACCCTGGCCATCAGTGCCTTCACCGTGACCACGGGGAACCGAACCAAGTCCTTCCGAAGCTCATTACCTAGCTGTAGAGCTTGTTTGAAGGACCTGATTGCCACCCTATCTGTGGCGTCTTCGACTTGGCAATATATAGTCCAGAACCTTTTGGCGAACTGAGTGATGTTCTCGGTCCGCCTCATTCTGATGGCCATTAGGTCATCGCCCGTCTTGGGGATAACCCTGTGAGCCTGGAATTTCTCCACGAAGGAATTCCGGAGTTGCCCCCAGCTCAAAATTGATCCCTCTGGGAGTGCACAGAACCACTTTAGAGGAAGGTCTCCTAAACTGGAAGAGAAAGCCTTACAGTTTAGGTGACCTAAATCACCTCATACCGACATCCTCTAAGCAAAATGTCGGTGATGTGCTGCTGGATCCGAGGTCCCATCATAAAGAACGAACCTCGGAACACTAAACTTTTCAGGGAGAGAAAAGTTTCTTATCTCCTGAGAGAAGAGGGATGTACCGAGATCCTTAGTGTCGTAAGCGTTTAGCCAATCTCGGGTGAAACCGACCACCTCCATATTCTACTGGACTGTTTGCTTGACTTGTCGGTCAAGCCATTCTCTCAAATCATTGTTGTCCTCCGGTCTTCATCTCAGTCTCCTTGAGGCATCGTTCAAGTGGCTGCTACTCGAGCCCTCGTCGTAAGCTCGGTCGCACCTCTTGTTATTCAGGACTTGCCTAAAATCCTGTTCAACTGAAGGAGGTCTAGAGAGTGGAACCGGGGCGGTCGTCCTTTCTTGGAGTTGTTGCCGGAGTTGATGAATCAACTCATCTTTCTCTTGGATACTAAGGTTTTGGGCCCTGATATCCGCGAGGAGCGGGTTGTTATTATCGTCGCCATTAGTCTGGTGATGGGATTGACGTGACCTGATCGGTCCTGGGAATTATCTCATAGGGGATGCTCTAGTAGAAGATCATCTTGCCGGGGAGGTGCCGTCACCCCCCTTGAAGATGAACCTGACTGAGTCTCAGGCCCTTCTACGCTCACCGCACCAGATCTTGAACCGAATCTCCTCTGGCAAGGGACTGGCGGCAATTGCGTTGGCAATACTAGTGGTGGTGGTAAGGTCCTTGATGATTCTCTACCCTTTTCTAATTTTTGGAGGCATGGTGTTTGTGAATTTGATTTAATCCTCCCCATAGACAACGCCAATTGTGCATGCCTAAATTATTTAGGGCTTGCTCGATGAAGATCGCTGTAAAGCTTCTTGGGAAAGATTGAATGCCTGAAACCTGAAAGGGGAGGAGAAAATAGAGGTCAGAGACCCTGGCCGAGCTCGGCCAAAGGCACTTCGATGCCTTAGTCAGTTCAGTAACTAAACAAAGGTTGAGTGAGCAGAGAGGAGGACAGAGTTTGGGATAATGTATATCTGCATACCTTTTCCGGATTAGCTCTTTGAATATACAGGCCAAGGGTCCTATGACTCTCGTCCTGGTCTCTCGGAAGTAGTCTTACTCGAACAATGCCTCGCTCTTTCAGAGATTGTGGATGTAACCACCGGATAAGGATAACTCGTTATCTCTATCCGGTGCTTATCATTACCTCTTGACACGCTCTGTAACGTGGTCGAGCCTTTATAGGAGTATAGTTGTAACTAACCGAGCGTTAGTACTCATCTCGGTTAACCGAACTGAACTGAAGATGATACCAAGGTCAGGTATGACCTTAATATGGATGCATTCTGGCACTATTGTCGAGATGCATTAAACCGAGACCAAGACATTCCTAGCTGGTACTTTTACTGAAACTAACACAATCTCGGTACTGTGAAAATGTCCCCACACAGTTAGTGTTGTTCAGGTTTGTATCATTTTTATTTTACTTGGTTTTTATTTTATTTTAGTAGGCTTAATATTTGGAGAGAGGGTTTGGGACTTTGGTTTGAAGAATATTGTACTGTCATTTGTTTTTGTGACTGCTCTTTGAAGATCAATTGAGATGGTTTTTTTTCTTCTTTTTTTTTTTTTTTTTTTTTTTTTTTCTATTCATCTTGATGAGAAATTTTTGAGGGGTTTGTGATATTGAGCTTGTTTGATCATCATCATCATCATACCCTTATATCACATGGTTTTTGCTGAAAGCTTATTTGAACCCAAGATGCAGAAAACAATTTTATGATGCTCTTACATAATCTGCTGAAATACATTTTTGCACTGCAATGGCTGCCCCACACCAAACTTTGGAAACTAAGACTTAGGGCATAAAGTCTTAAGCTTTCATTTTCCATGTAAAATAAAACAACTTGAGAAATCAAATGCTTGTTATAGGAAAACATGCGTAGTAAAACTGACTGCATCGAAACACAGTGGATTGAGTATTGATCTAATGTGGTTTCTGAACAAGGGGTGATGTGTATTAAAACTAATTGTCATTAATTTTTTTAATAGATGAGTATTGCCTGCATTCTTATGTGGTTTGTTTTGGCTTCTTTTTTATGCTTTGTGTGCTGATCATTTTTTTTTTTTTTTTTTTGTTTGAAATTGGGTTTTTGTGGTTTGTAGAAACAAAGTTTGGAGAAAAAGATATGCAGTTCGGTTGGTGTAGACCAAGCTAGGTCTCTCTCTACTCACTGTTCTCTCAAGCTGCTCTCTCTACTTTTCTCTGCAAAAATCTCAAGGTAAAACATCACAATCCTAATTTATTTTCTATTTTATTGCTTTTGAAGGTTCTCAAATATAGGATTAGATAGAGGGATTAGGGATGGATTTTGGGGATGTAAGGGAAATAAGGTTTCTTTAATTTGGAAATTTTAGGGATTTTGTTCCATCACTGTCTCCAAGCCCTACTGGTTTGGCTAAAAAAGGGTGTGATTTATCTGGTGGTTGGATTCATAAATAAGTTAGGCATTGGATTATAGTAGGTTAGAATAATATTGTGAATCCAATTTCCTAAGGCCTGTTTGTTCTGAGGAATTTCTCTTGGTAATTCCACGAGTTGGTAATTTGTGACAGCATTATTACTTGTCATCTCTAGAGTTTTTGGAATAAATTTCTGTTTTTTTTAGTGATATTTCAAAAATTCAACCTTCTAAAGTATCACTAATAGCTTTTGGAATTCTCCAAATTATTTGCTTCCATAATGTTGGGTTGTCCTTGAGCATTTGCAAATCCTACTGGTAGACAGCATTTCGAGAATGTCTATCACCTCATATGAATTCTCAGAAATCCTGCAAATAAACAATGAGAATTGTTGTAAGCAAACAAACCCTTAAAGATAATGGAAACAAACCCCTGCAATCACAATGTTCTGTTATTGAGCACATCTTCCAACTGTGCCCTAGGCTCTTCCACTGTTGATGATGATATACTGAATTTTTTGGCTTGAATGTATGGGCGTGGAATCGGTGAATGAGCTTGAGAGGGTGTGATGGCTGCAGTTTTGGAAGCATGAGTAGTTGCACTTGCATCATAACCACAATCTAAATGATTTAGTCACAGTTTTTCCTGAAGAGATCTAATTGCAGAGGCCAGAATCTGAAATAAGACTTGGATGGGATCTGTTGTAGGTGCTGAGAGGCACTATTTTGTTGAAATGTAGTCTTCACCCTTCCAGGCCATATGATTGAAGTCTTGTTTGTTTGCTTGAGTTCATTCATCTTAATAGCACTTGATATTTTTGATTCGGGCTACAGGGCTTTTCTACCTAGCAAGTGGGGCACATTTGCCCTTTGATCTCAATGCTACGTGGGTAACTCTGAGGTTTAAGTGAATGAACTTTGTGGCTCCAAAACACATGTACATATCCTATTAGAAAGCAGTACTTCTGTCTAATATACTGGGTCCTAATTTTTAAAGGAAAAAGGTTGATTGAGGATAATGTCTTCGTCACTGTGCACCCATCACATGGCCCATGTGCTAGAGGGAATGACGAAAACCCTGGATCATTGCATGAGGAACAAGAGTGCAGCCACCGTTTCTCATGATTGAAAAAGCTATCGTGGCTTCCTAGTTTAACTGATCTCTTTTGCATCCTTTGAGTCACCAATTATTCCTTTTGTGCATGGAATCAGTGAATGTATGGGTAGTTATGGGATGGTGATGATGGATATGAGAGGGTGAGATGGCTGGGCTTGAACTATGTTTTGAGATGTAAATAGTGAATAGTAAATGAAGCTGTGAGATAGGTTGAGATGAAGATGGGAAATCTGAGATAGGTACACTGTGGTTTAATGAAAAATAAAATAAAATACCATTTAAAGATATATTATAGATTTCTCTCATTTCATACAGTTTTATTTTGATATTCTCACGATTTTCTAATATTTGAAACTATGATGATATCTAAAAATCAATTTAACAAGTAAATATTAGTATATTATCAGGGCATTTTCAAAATATACTGATATTTGCCACCATGTTCGTCTAAATTACAAAGACAAACCTATACATTCCCTTTGCTTTAAGCACAATAATATCATAGCATTGTTGTATAGAGTTTTAAAACTAAAATACGGGTATTCATACATTTTAAAAGAGTATATAATATTCTGAATATCATCAAATATTCTTGAAATGTCTGTGAAAAGGATATGCTGAGAAAACTACTTGTGTTATAAATCCAAACCTAAACGATCCATTTTTGTGGGGGTGGGGGACCCTTCTTTACACATACATCTGTGGAGCCAAAACCTTGTACTTGTAGTATATTTTAATTGGAAACAGTACAAACCACACACTCCTCTTTATATCATTGTCTTTGGCATGTGATAGAGAAGTACTCGTTCCTTTAATGGAGATCTTATCATTCTTGTCTGTCTAAATTCTAAAGTTAATTGTTATTTCTTCTACACGTTTTTTTTTTTTTTTTTTGTTGCATTTTAGGGGTAGACTGTTGATTTGTTTTTCTTATATTTGAGTTCTTTTTTCTCTGCTTTTTTTTTTTTTTTTTTTTTGCATTTATTTTATATCATCTACTCATCTTGCGTGATCCTACACGACGCAAGGCTTGCATTTTTATCTCTGGATGATGAAGGGGTTAGATTCTCCATCTATGTTCAAGAGGAAGATGAGATTAGGAGTATGGGGAAGATTCAATCGCCGGATTCTTGTCATTGGGAGACTGGTATGCCGGAACTTTTAGAGGCCTTCGATGCGGAGTTTGATCGAAGAATCTCAGGCAGATTTTAGGAGATTTCGACTCTGGTTTGAAATTTCACACCCAAAATATGGGAGATGATTCCGATGGACAGATGATCACACGCCCATTGGAGAAAAACAATAGGAAAGAGGACGATGTTATTGCAGCATCAAACAAAATCCCTAAAGCTTCGGAAAAGGATCTGGAAAGTCGTCACACACAAGTTGGAGAACAAAAGTTTTCAAGTTGCCCTTCACTTAGAGGTATTTTTGGAAAATTGCACAAGGACCTAAATACCCTTGATTTGTTTAACAATTCCAAAAATACCCATGCTGAGGAGATGGGAATGATCTTTCAAACACAGTATCATTCATCACAAAAGAGGGGTCGGCAACGTGAGAATTTCTCACAATTCTCCGGTGATCAAACAAATCAAAATGATGATGTGAACTTTAATTTGAAGGAAAATGGTGCTCTTGAGGGAGATCAATGCTCAGATTCTGAACCTTCCTTCAGTGGAGATGATAAGGGGGATGATGTTGATCAATCCGAGCTTTGATAGCAATGGATCTTGTCGAGGAAACAATGGCTATTGCAATGGACAGATCCAATTCTGATTGCGATGAGGAAAAAGGTAAGCAATATCCATGAATTAATTGGACTAAAACTGTCCCACCAATTTAAATCCACATCTTATTATCCTTGAGATCCAATTAATCACAGTGATCATCAGTAACATCCAATTAACTCTTAATCGAGATGGGTGCGCACTTACTAATAACAAATCAATTAATTGGCACAAGGGGATAATTAAGATAGATTCCATCTTGACCATTGAATGTTCCCACAGTTCTACTACCACCTACCCAAGACACCGAGGTGTTGACCTACAGTTTGCCTCACTCATTGGTGACTCATAACAATTGAATAGATAGAAATTTAAGTTCATCAATGTCTCAAGATTGAGAGCCTATTGCTAGAGAATTATGAAAGCAAACCTTAAACTCGAGACAATATTCCATAAAGTGCTTCTCATGGTCCTTTAATACATCCAATGTACCAGCACCGTGATCCAGAATCTTACATTCTAATGATTGAGACAAATCACACTATCTTATAGTGATCAAAGTGCTGCAACCTTATCAGATGAGATGCCCAGTCTCATCACTGGTTGTGAAAATATTTAAGTATAAGATTTGGGACACATATCTCTCATGTGTAGATCTCATCTATACACATATATCACATCTAATATACTAATGGGACCCGATTCAACTCATGAATCATTATGTCATATGTATTGGTCATATGCATTAAGTAATAAAACACCATTCATCTCATGAAAGGAAAGCATAATATTATTGATGAATAAAGAAATTAATCAATTTATTACATCATCTGATAGATTGAGTCCATACAATCCAACAATTCCTTTGTACCAGGTCGACTGAATAATAACCAGGTTGACTATAATGTCAACCGGATACACTGTATTTTCGCAATTTGGCACCATGTTTGAACTTTATCAAAATCAATTTGCAAGATATTTCAGTTAAAACTAGAATTAGAACTTGGGTAATTTTATCAATAGCTAGTCATATTAGATATAGACTTTGGTGACATACTAAAAAGAATGATGGTATCTACACCAGTAACTCCTATTAATGAATCATCTCATCATACCCCTAATGAAACAGGATCATTATTAATATGAGGTGAATCGTGACCACAAATCACCAACCACAAAGTGCAATCCAAAAAGTGATAGAAATTTGGTGCATTCCACCTAAGAATGATATTAAATGTCACGCACCCACCCATGTTGGAAATGTGTGGGCTGGGCCACCCAAATGGAAAGAAATGGCAGGACCCACCAAAATAATCAAAATGACACTCAGAATTGTGGAGATATAGTTGGACTAACCCCAACAACATAAATATGGTGCACCCTGAGAGATAAAAATATCACAAGTGTCAAAATGATGAAAGCATGGTGAGACTACTTCAAATGATAAGAAATCCTATATTTTTCTTGTTCTTGTTTGGTTAGGAGCAAATAAAAGGAAATAGAGAGAAATATAGAGAAAAATAAAGAGAAGCCATGGCAATGAACCTGGTTATATTTCATAACTTGCTTTTTCTCATCCAATTCTAATTGAATCGGACAAAAAATTTGAGGTTTTTTTTTTCTTTGGATGTTTCTAAGGTCTTTGACCCAACATGACTAATCTCCCAAGTGTCCCCCAGCTAAACCCACGTAACCATTCAACGAGCAAATTTGGGGCTGTTTTGAATGCAAGATGTGCGAAGCAAACCCACCTCTTATACCACGCCACTAACTCCCAAGTGAGTTTTTTCTGCATTAGATATGATTCAATGTTCTTTAATTGTTGTTGAGGCTGTGTGCAAGCATCTAATGTTGTAGTGAATTTTCTCTTTATCTTAGAATTTTGCAGATGATTGTAAAAATTTATGAACTTGCTTACAAGTCAAGAGATTTTTTTTTCTTGTTTGATATTCAGAGGTTTATTGGGTAACATCAAATGCATCTCTATTTATATCATCTACTGCTGTGCTAATTGATGTATAACACTGAAATATGTTGTTTTCGTATACATGGCAGTTTATTTGGTTAGCACGAACACTCTCTGTCCTTAGTGCATCTAGTGAGAAAGTTTAAGTATAAGATGACACTAGCATAGTATCTCGTACTGAGCATGAGTATGTTCATTGAAATCAAATATTCATACATTGGAAATAAGCATCGACTTAAATGACAGCCAAAATACGACGCACAATGGTATATTTTTAGAAAGAAAAAAGTATGACCACACTTATTTTTACAATTGAGAGTAGGTAAAGTAGAAAAAGAATATTAAAAGTGATGTAGAATACAATGAAAAAAATACGCAGAAATGTAATAGGAGATATGGACAGAAAAGAGTTTTTACCAAAACCAAAAGAGGAGAGTGGGGAATAGACATGGGTAATTATATGAGATAAAACAGGTGTTGCATGGGATAAGAAGTGGATAGTTAAAAGAGATAATGGAGGAGAAAAAAATAACTTAAGGTCAAAATTATAACCAACGGTCCAAAATAGATTTGAAAGGCTTGACTTTAATAAAATATAATTGGATCAATGTTGGAAAATTAGAAAATAAAAAGAGAACAATTTTTTTAAGTTTTTATGTGAAATAAAAAGATATTAAAATAAGTTTAAGTAATTCCTTTTACATTTAAAAATAGGTACTTAAATAAAAAAAAAGGAAAACAATGACAACTCCCAGTAATAATAGATGGATGCTTGTTATTAATGAAGTATGCCCAAAAGCATAAAGTCTAAGGACAAGTTTAAAAGATTCTCCCGGAGGAACTTGTTTTTATTTGGTGTTGGGCCTACCATTTGATTAATTTCTTGTAAAACGCATCATTAAAATAAATACAATAAAAAAACACAAAATAGATAATGTAAAAAATAGAAGAGAAAAATCTAAGCCAACTTCACCAGGTCAAAACAGACTTTCATAATAAAATCAAGTCATAGGTCTTGATCAACTTTTCTGTAAGTACTCTCAATCATACTAGCCCTAAGTATATACTAGTAGGGTCTCATATAAGAAATCATACAAATAATATGGTGCATATTTCTCTTTGTAACAATTGTGACAACATGTCGAACCTATAATGTTAATAGGCCGACCTTTAAGATATTAACCACTTAAAAACAATTGTTTCCCTAATGTCAGTGTTAGGACATAGCTTACTCTAATTGGGAGTTGAGACCTTAAGTTTGTGAAAATATTAACAATATGATGCATTTCAAATGTGATCAATTTAAACGGTGGGCTTGATTTCAGTAAGAGTGAGATTCAATCCCACTAATGTTGGGCCAATAGTTTTGCCCAGTTTGAATCAAGGAGGGGACACCACAAATTGGCTTTCGATGATCACAAGTTTTGGCTTATATGTTATAAGACAAGGACTAGACCAACTATTACTCATCGAGTAGAATGTCAGTCAATTAGGAAAAAACACATGCAAAAAATGAACATAGTGGAAAGGTCAATGTTGAGATAGATGTGTGGTGAAATTAGTATAGAGAAAATAATGAAGAAATCCAATAGGCATCATAAATGGATGATAAATCCTGAAAAAGTCATTTGAAAGAGTTTGTATATGTCCGACGCAAGCCAAGCCAATTAAAGTATGCATGAGCAAAAATCCCTCTATGCAAGTCGATGAACCTCAACGAAAAGGAGTTGACTAAAGAGGACATGAATTGAAGTATCAAGGTTAGATCCAAAGAACTGTAACATAACCAATAATTTGGCCTTAAATAGGCTAGAGTTGTGAAAAAAGATTCATGTGGCAGACTCTACACAGTTGGGACAACACTTTAATGATGATGTTATAAAATATCATGTTCGGCTATTAAGAATTTGAAGAGAGAATTTGTTCAATCACTAAATCTCTTCAATCAATTACCACTATAGAGAGAAATTACTATATGTTACAAGAGGTCTTGCTCACCTATTAAGGAAATCAAAGAGAGACGAGGAAACTGAAGAGATCCTGTTCAACTATATATAAAACGAAATCTTCTACTCAATTGGATTGTGGGCAGTCAGGTATCTTATTATAAGGAAATCAAAATCTTTTACTTGGGTAGTCATACATCTTACAAGGAAACCTGTTCTCAAATGGAGATGGCTTGAAGCATATGATCTTATAAGGAAATTGAAATCTTGTACCCTATCTCCAAAAGTAAAATATCATAGGTAAAGACATCGTATTGTATAATCAATTGGAATTGGAATACTGAAACAAAATTGAAAAACAGTCAAAATCAATCAAAATTAAAATAAGGGTGGTCAAAGCCATTCGCTTACTTGTGTAATAACTCTTCAAATGACACGCATCAATCGGCATGTCACTACAGCAATCCACAAACAGCTAGCTTTGAAGGTCATAATTCTCGTAAGTGGTATTGTGCAAGACAACATTCAAGTAATCTTAGATCTTATACTTAATTCTACAGCTCGTTAACAAATTTAGAGCCAGAACAAGCATATCTTGGGTCCAACCCACTTTGCGCATTAACTGAGTGCAACCCTTTTTGAAGCATTGATAGTTCATGGGATAAGCTATTGGCTCTTTTTCGAGCTTGCAATCCTATAATCAGAACTATTTAACAAAAAGAGAAAGATATATAGGGAAGCAAAACTAAACTTATCTGGAGACTAGAAGCCAAAATTTTCTATGTATTCCATTTTTTTAGGGAGAAAGAAGATAAACCCTGATTTAAAGTTCAAAACTGAGGTAAAAGATGATGGCTGATTAATATACTTTTAGCCCACACAAAAAAAAAAAAGAAAAAAAGAAAAAAAAAACATCTGACCAAAACAATGAATACTTCTGGAACTATAAACATGCCCCATTTTCAAAATGCCATATTGCAACGAAAATTTTAAAAGCCCCCAAGATTACCCAAGGAATGGGTATAAGGGGTGCTGTTTTTATCTTGGCGGTGGAGGAAGATGATATTTTGCCATCTCCGCCCATGCAACAATAGCAACTACGAGAATTGCCCCCCCTAATATGTCATACTTGAGATTGCTACTTTCATTTTTCTTAGAAGCCTGAGAAAGAAGAATCAGACAATAATTTCAATAATGCTTGGGCACACTCCTAACACCGATTTAAAATAACAGAAGTAAGCATCAACCCAATGGTGTTTAACATAAAACAATAGAAAGACCAACTGATGATTGCACAGAACAGAATAAAATAATCCTTAACAAAAGAATATATGGCGTCTTGAGGCCTTAAATATGTACAAGTGGACAAATGACAGGGTTATCTCAACCACTACCCAGTGGTGCACCATGGATAAATCAATAGAAAATTCAAACCCCATGAAGGACAACCTAAATATACAAGGTTCGGGAAAAATATTATTACCATTCATGTTCAACATGATTCAGGCCAAGTACTCAATTACTATAATCATCCAATGTGGTTGATTTCTTTGGGGCAAATCTACATCCACAATGGGATTTTTTTTTTATAACATAAATCCACAATGGGATCCACTAGATGAACTGTCTGGACACTTGGTTCATGGTCTATAATGTGCCAATTAAAATCCTAATGGTGCTTTGGATCCTCTGTTTGAGGATGTTATAACTCCACTGACATCACCTCCAGAGGACGAGACCTCGACGAGTCCTAATCTATATAAATTGTTTAATCAAGAAAAATCTATGGTAAGTAATGAAGTATATGTTCCATGACAGTGCAAATCTTAGAACCAAAACTTGTTATTTGTATGAATGTGAGACCCACCTTTGGGCCCTTATGTGGGCTGCATTATTAGTTGAAGTACCCAAAGGCAACTAGCTTTTTTTTTTTTTTTTTTTTTTTTTTTTTTTTGAATGATTGCAACTAGCTTATTTCTTTTCAAAATAGGCAAAGGGTTGTTTGTTTGCACCCATTACACATAAACACGTTTGTTTGCACCCGTTTATACATTACAAGCGTAAATGAGGTGTTAAAATGGTGTAAATGAGATAATTTACATATGAAAATTTTCAAACCAGAAAAGGTGTGAAAGTGTTTCACTTCTCTTTGGCTAGAATAGCGCCATAATAAGTCTTGCATGGGATAGATAGTGGTGTCAAACCCTGAAACCATTTTTTAGTTTTTGCAACTCTTGTGGCCCCAGATTTTTAACCCAAACCGTTCTATTTTTTTTATTGACTCATTAAACCCAAAATGTTTAGTTTCCTGTCTTAAATATTCACAGATTTTGATTCGAATGAAAAATTTTCGTATGCAACCCAAACCACTCAACATTTACTCATGTGAACATTGTGCTTCCAAACAAATATAGTAATGTGTTTCACATGAGTGAATTTCACAAATGTAAACTCATAGGTGCAAATCTCACATTTGTAAACCCATTTGCATATTCCATGTGTGAAAGGCAAACAGCCCCCTAAAAGAAAAGGACCAGCAAAGAAATCAGACCTTCACATTCAAAGTAGATGAACTTGCTGCTGCTGCTGCCTGTTGGTTGACTCTTTGCCTATGAATCTCTGAATGCGACTCAACAGCCTTGAAGAAAATGATGTCAATGACAGTAAGATCTCAAATACAGTAACCTACAGAGGTGAAATAAGATTTCAAATAAAATGATTTCCAAAAGTTCAGAGAATATTGTGGTTATTTTCTTTAAGTAACAGGACACAAGCCTATAACTTCGTCATTGCTACAATGAAGAATGGTGTGGTTATTTAGCAATACCAAACAACAATCTATTCTATAGATAAATGCCCTACACAAATTAGATACAAATGCCGTAAAAAAACATTTTCCTTAATAGATAAAACAAAGTCATTAATTAGGGTTAACATTAATAGGAGATAAAATTAGGGAAACCCGTTTAAGAGGGTCTGGGCATGTCCAATGCAGTCCGGCAACAACGCCGGTAAGAAAAAGTTTGGCTTTTCAAGTTTATGGCCTACCAAGGGGAAGGGGTAGACCGAAGAGGACTTGGATGGATGATGCAGTACGGAAGGCCTAGAGTTGCTCGATCGCGGATCTTGGCTGTGTCAATAAAGGTCGTAAAAATAGATTTGAAGAAGTGCAACTTATCTGAAAATTTGGCTAAGAATAGATCGGAATGGAGAAATAGAATTCATGTAGCCGACCCCAACATAATTGGGACAAGGCTTTGATGATGATGATGATGATGAAACAAATAGTCTCATATCAGAGTAATTATGTTTTCGGTATCTCGTGCAGTAATATGGTCAAAATGGAAATCATGTTTTCAGTATCTCGTGCAGTAATATGGTCAAAATGGAAATCATGTTTTCAGTATCTCGTGCAGTAATATGGTCAAAATGGAAAGAATCATAGATATATGGAGAGGAAACAAAATTAAAGACATGCGGACCACCAAAATAAGGAAAAGATAAATGGGTTTTTGCTGTCACGTGGATCATTAGAAGAATAAAAACTTATTCATACATTGATACTTTATGTGTACATCATACCTTATACAAATCTGTTTTGTTCTCTTTTGCGAAACCATAGTATGATGTCTAACGTAAACTTTTAATTTTACCCAAGAGATTAGCCCTTCTACTGTAGGCATTATTTTTTTTTTTTCCTCCCTTTGTTTCTGAAAAAGAATTATGAGATACTAATGGTAATTATTTGAGCCGACGAAATTAGCAATATTATCCATGAAGGTATTGAACAATAATAGAGAAGTCAAGATTGTGAATACCGGCATTTAGTTACAATGTTGTTTTCTCACCTCGGGATCATTTGTGTTTAACAATTTCCATGTGTTAACATTTGCACATGCGAAAATGTGCTTTGATTTTTACATATGGAAGTTAATGGTATGTAAAATGAAAAATGAGTTCTTTTCATTGACTTTTATCCACACCTTATACCCTTAAATGTACACCTCCGTCCTTTCATTATCACCGTGGCCCCCAAAGAACCCTATTTCAAAACCTATGATACTAGATACGAATACAAGTACAAACATGGATATGGAGATCACTACAACAGTTTACATATTTAGCCACAAATTTTTTCGTCGCTAAAAGTCACAAGAACATCGGTAAAAAAACCTTTACCGACAAAAATATTTTCGTTGGCCAGATGTCGGTAAAAACTCATGGACAAAACCTTTTACCAACGAAATTTTTTTCCATCGGAAAAAATGTAATTTTTATCGACGATTTTTTGACTTTTACCGCCGTTTTAACGTCAGTAAAATTATTTTACTTTTCTAAAAATTTAATATAACATTTACCGACGTTTTTTTTTCGTCAGCAAAATAAAATAGAAAAATAAATAAGAAATAAAATGCATTTACCGACTTTTTTTCATCTGTAAAATAAAATAGAAAAAAAATAAAAAACAAAATACTTTTACTGATGTATTTTTTCGTCGGCAAAAGTAAATAGAAAAAATAAATAAAAAATAAAAATATTTTTACCGACGTTTTTTTTGTTGGTAAAATAAAAAATAAAAAAATAAAAAAATAAAAAATAAATACTTTTACCGACGTTTTTTTCCGTTGGCAAAATAAAATAGAAAAAATAAATAAAGAGGATTTAACCAGAAAAATCCACTTAGACTTGTCAAAGCCAAAAAACGCCATCAATGTCTTATAAAGACCATAGTGATTACATGAGCTCTGTTTGGTAATTTTTTTTATTTTCCCTCTGAGCGGGGATATCCCTGCTCCTTTTACTTTAAAAAGTCCCAAAACAGTTTTTCCCCTTTTCATTTTTCTCCCATCTTCTTCTCCCTTCCACAACATTCAAGCTCGACCACCTCTTTTGGATCAAAACCTTAATCCTTCTTCTACCATTACCAACACTAATGAAGAAGAAGAGGCGGAAATTTGTCCTAGCTTCATCAGAAAAAGGTAGCGAACCTTATCCCTAATCAAACCTCAGCACTAAAACAGAGTGCCCAACTTAAAAGATGATCCATATCCATCATCCAAGTGCACCAGTCAGCAATTTGTAGTCCATAGGGGGGGTTAATTTGTACACCCAGCCCCACCATTTTCCCTCTTTCTTCTCTTCAATGTATATGAACTATTGAAATAAATGATGGTGATTAGATTAGAGTGAGAGAAGTGGATAATGGAAGGGAAAAAGGATAAGTTGTAATTGCGACAGTCGCATTCTCCTTCTGATCTGGTCTTTTAGTGTTCTTTTTCTTTGAAGGATCTCAGTTTCAATGTATGTGGAAGGGAGAAGAAGATGGGAGAAGAATGAAAAGGGGAAAAAGGGTTTTGTGAACCCGGTCTTCGTGTGGGCGGGGATATCCCCGCCTCTTTGAGTGCTGACTCTCATAGTGGTATCAGTTGAGCCGGGGATATCCCCGTCCAAATTAGTGATGTGAACTGGGATATCCCCGCTTATGTTAGTGCTGTGAGCGAGGATATCCCCGTCTACTAGAGTAATGTGGGTGCGGTCTCTCAAAATTGTATCTCTCATTTGAGGAATTATAACCAAATGTCCATTTCTTATTGGGCTAATGCTCATGTGTATGTAACTGATGGAATCCCAAAACTATTTTCAAAGTTTAACCATTTCTATGCTAGTCAATGCCCATGCCCATCCCCATATCCAACCATTTCTATGTAAACAAAAGCTGATGCCCAATTCTATCATCTTCTATTACAGCCAAAGCCAATGCTCATTTATATTATTGAAATATGGTCTTTTTATCATAAGAAAGTTAATGTGCATTACCCACCTCTTTAATGGAGTAAATATTAATTATCCATCAAGAAGATGAAAGTTTTAATAAGTAGTTTCAAACATCAACTTTTTGGGTAAAACAGAAACATATGTGGAGATAATGCCTAATAGGTTTAATCAATTGTAAAAAGAGTAAATCTAGACAACCAACCTCTTTAATGGAGCCCAAACCTTCATACTTAAAAGAGTAATACAAATGTGCATTGGCTTTGGATGTAATAGAAGATGATAGAATTGAGCATTGGCATTTGCTCACATAGAAATGGACGTGAAGGTGGAAGTTATGTATGAATGTGGATTGTCTAATGTGTCTGCTATAGAACTGTCCCCGCCCAGCTGGCTGTATCCATACTTATGAAACTCTATTTGGGCTCAGATGGGCGGGGATATCCCTGCTCATAACACTAACACAGGTGGGGATGGGAGGGGATATCCTTGCTCCCCGCATACAGCATTAACATAGGCAGGGAGAGGATTAGCTATCAAGAAGATGAGTCTCCCCTGCTCTACTTAAATGAAAAATTCTAAAATGGGTGCGTGTTACATATGTTGTATGGAGAAGATACAGGTTTTTTGGATTTGGACTTGGATATGAATATTTGGTTCTGAGAATGGTAAAGAAAGATGAAGCGTCGGTGAAGCACTTTTCTTTTCATTGATTTGCCCTTTTCAATCAGGGGATCTGCAAAGTCCCGTTGCTTCCTTTCTTCTTCAATGAATCCTTGCTCAGAGAAGATGAGAGTCTTTGTTAAGATAAAATGGGCAAAAGAAAGAAAATGGGGAAAATGGTTTTGGGTTTGGGACCTTTTAAGGTAAAAGGAGCAGGGATATCCCTGCTCAGAGAAAAATTTAAAAAAAAAGTATCAAATAGGGCCTTTGGACTACTATGGTCTATATAACACATTGATGGTGTTTTTGGCCTTTAACAAGTCTAAGGGGATAAATCCGCCTAAATTCATTAACCAGAAGTCCGATTCATTAACCGACAATTCCTATAAGTTACTTTGGCCCTAAACACGGTAGTCGTGCCAGTTTCTGGGCTGTTCGATGGCCATTTCCCATTTTCGACCTCCAACGGCCTATTTTCGAGACTAAGTGTTAAAAATCCAACGTTTTTAGGTCTAATTCATTAACCATGAGTCCGATTTACAAGCCGTCAGTTCCTGCAAGTTAATTTTGCCTCAAGTGAGGTGCTCGTGCTGGTTTTCGATTTTTCCAGGGGCCGTTTCCCGTTTTGGATCCCCGGCGAGCCATCTTCAAGCTTGTGTTGGAAAATCCGATGTTTTCGCTTCTAAATCTCCAACCGGGAGTTCTATTTGCGAACCGTCAGATCCTACAAGTCACTCTACCCTCGAGCCAAGTGTTCGTGCTGGTTTCTGATTTTTCTAGGGGCCGGTTCCCGTTCCGGACACCCAGTGGGCCGTTTTCAAGCCTAGGTGTTGGAAAATCCGATGTTTTCGCTTCTAAATCTCCAACCGGGAATCCTATTTGCGAACCGTCAGTTCCTACAAGTCGCTATGCCTTCGAGCCAAGTGCTCATGCCGGTTTCAAATTTTACCGGGGGCCAGTTCCCGTTCCGGAGCCCTAGCAGGCCGTTTTCGAGCCTAAGTGTTGGAAAATCCGATGTTTTCGCTTCTAATTCTCCAACCGGGAGTCCTATTTGCGAACCGTCAATTCCTACAAGTTACCATTGGATGAAAGCACCTTTCCTATGAACTTCCACACATTCAGTATCATTTTCCAAAAAGCACCCATTGTTTTGGCAATCATCAAATTTTTATTTTAAATAATTTAAAAGAGACAAAACCATGGGAAAACATGGAGAAAGAGGAAACCAGGAACAAATGAAAAATCAAATAATCAGGAAACCACACATACATCTTTTCCCCCAGATGAGAAACTCCTTGCTAGAACAGTCAGTGGCTGTTCTATTCTTTGCAATGAATGCCCCAGAATCTGCACCCACATACCCAAAAACAAAAAAAATGGAGATTAACAACCACAAGAACACATCAAAATATATGAACTTAAAATTAATATCACACTTTCATTACCGAAGCAGAGAAGCATCTGCATCCAACCTTTTGCCTCATAATTCCCCACATCTTTACACCTCAATCTGCTCTATATGTTCCTAACATAGAACAAATTAACAAGGAAAGAAAAATAAAACACTCTTCTGATTTGGCTGGCTTGTCAATACAACACTCTTCTACTTTTAGCCTTAGGCCAAAAAAATACCTAGGCATCTTGTTAAGAGAATTAGAGTATCTGTGACTGTTACATTTCTTGGCTGTCTGTATAAGAGAGAGATACCTACTCTCATCTGATGATAAGATTATAATCTTGTCACTAAGCCTAACCGTCAAAATGTTCAATTGATGGCCCACATGGACAACTAGAGGAAATTAAACAATTTGTTCATATTCAAACACAATCCAACCAACCAAATCAAGATCTTGTGGCGTATGGTTTTATACATGGTGATGCCAATTGCCAACCAGAAGACCTGGTCCAGATTCCCAATTACAGATCAGCCTGATCGGCGTGCAAAGTCTCCTGTAGAAGACCTTGCTACATAATTGCATGATGAAAACCAACAAATCTCCTGGTCATTTTTTTTCCTGTGGGTATGCCTCTGTTCCTGGTAATTTTTTCCTCTGGGTATGCATATGTTCCTGGTCTTGCTTCCATCAATGGCTTATCCCTGCAACCTTCCTCTATTCCTTGCATAATTGATCGCTCAGCATTTTCATCACCAGCTCACTAATTCAGTGAAAAGTGAAAACTGGGAGAGGATTAATGAACAGCTGGCTATTATTTGCCTGCAGCTGCATGTCATTGCACCTGAAATGTTTTTAACAGAGACACAGTTCATTTGCCCTCAAGGATGTCTATGGGTACCCACCTGAAGGGCCTATGGCTAAAAAAATTGGGATTGGGTCCTATTTTTGGGCCCAATGGGAAAGCAAACAGGTTAGAGTCCACAACTGACTCCTTGAAAATGGTTAAAACTTAAAACATCACCATGAATGAACCACCCATGATGGCTCCTTAAAGGTCGTTAAAGCTCAATGAGGGGTTTATTTCCTTATCCTTTAACCTCTCCAGTCCCCTCTTATTTTTGATGCAGACTGAAATAGCATACTAACGGATAATTATATTTGGTTCTTATTTATGGTTACATGACTTTATGGTATTTAAAGCTTACCTATAACTTCTTGTTTATTAACCACTTAATTATAATGCAAGATAAATGTTGGCACATTCAAGGCTCTGTCTAGAGAGTATAGATTAGAAACAGGCAATAATACTGTGACACAGGTAAGAAATCTGCATAGTAAGAACTTGACTTTAAGAGAAAAAGGTTTAGGGCATCCTCAATGCTCTCCTTCACTTGAGTGGAAAAAAAGTTATGTTTTATTTTCGCCCTTTTAATGAATTAGAGATCTTGTGGTTGCCGAAGATATTGCGGATACTCCAGTAAAAAAATGCAGGTGGAAGAGAGAAAAACCCCATACGCCTCCAATTATCTTCCCTATCTAGCTCTGCCCCAGCACTTCTACCTCATCTATTTTGACCCTTCGTACATAGTTTTGCTTTAGTTCATCAATAATGATTTATCACTGATAATCAATACTAATGCGAAATAATCAAATCCTCCACTTCACTCTATGGGCCCACTGCTGGATTATTAGATCACATGCTAGGTGATGACCCAAATCATTTCGACCAGGGTGCTATGAACCACTGGACTAAATCCTTCCATGGCATGAATCAGCCCAAATGGTCAATATCATGAATGCCACCCAAAATCCATGATAATCAGGCCCATCACTTAACTTGGGGAAAGGACAGGATACTAAAGGACAGGATAGAACTATTCGTAGGAGTGAATCATGCTCTTGCTTCATTATTCAAACAATTTTTAATATCAATGAGATCCAAGAGAGGAATGGATTGAACCATTCATGGGAGGGAATCATGCCCTCATCGCATGATCGAATACAATATTTAATATCAACAGGTTGTTCCATCGTCATGGTATTATGTCAATGAAATAGAAAGAGCACTTCTTTGTATCAAATAAAGTAATAAACCCATCTTCCATCATCAAAGATACCAGACAGAGAGTACTTCCGGCAGGCATTAATGAAGCTCATCAAGAACTAATTCGCGCGCACACCTGATATCAGAAACGGAGAAATATGTATGATAGGCAAATGTGAAATTGAATGGTTTTGAATCAGTATTTCGGATGCGAGATGTCAGCATCAGATCTCCACCAGGCCCTAGTGCTACCCTTGGACGAAACTCAAAGCTGCAGAACAACATACCACGTATTCAGCCAAACTATAAATTTTGTTTCCGATAAAATTTGAGCACCATCAATCATGAAGTAATCTAAGAAAATAGAAATTTAACATGTGCTAAACATTAAAGTGTTACGGCTTCCAAAACAAAATGGTCTGCATTCACTACTCAGGATACCTGTGAGGCCATATCTTGCCATCCTCCTCAGATGGCGTGTGAGGCCATATCTTGCCATCCTCCTCAGATGGCGTGAGAAGCAAGTCCACAAAAGTCTTGTTGGAGCTGCTTTTAGGAAAAGGTGGTGGGTTAGTGTCTATGGACCAAAACCTGTTCCTTGCAAACCCATGTTGTTCAAGAACTCCAAGACTTGAAAACTGCAGTTCCAAAGTAATTTCGATTATGCCACATTAATATAGTCAAAGTACAGTAATACTCCAAGAACAAAAGAATAAGCATTAAAAAACAAAGACGTACTTGAGGAAAGCATATTGGAATCCCACCACGTATAGCCTTTGGAGGCTTGAAAGTAGCCTACACAAGAAATGCACCTTTTATACTAGGTTCCTAGTATAAAATGCCAACTACCTTTTCTTTTTTTTTGAATGGCAAAATGCCAACTACCTGGTTAACAAATTTCATAAACACTTAGGTATCTATTTCTTCCTTACATGGATAAACTAAAAGGCCACCACAGTTTTCTTCAGAGTAGTTTTGTTGCCACCAAATTATTTTATGATTGATGGTAGGAAAAAAGTTTAGCACGAAAACAAAAAACCAAATGCAGGCAGCACAATAGTTCTAGTTTAAATGAATGTTACTCATAAGATTACTGAGATCTTTAAAAGTGCAATGCGTAGGATATCCAGGAAACTTCTTTTAAACGGTAAGAATAATATATAACCTCATTATCTGGTATGCAACAGACCCTGTCAAATATATGCTATAAAAATATTATAAATTTATAATTCAGGTAGTTGCAAGAAACAGCTGGTAACCCAGTACTCACAAACTTCGTTTTTCAGCGACAACCCATAATGTTTTCTGAACATTAATTTAAAGAAGCTTCCCATGTATAACGCAGAGACCATTCACAAACAAAACTGAATAACTAAAAACATCTGAAACAAACGTGTTTGCAATCTGAGGAAAAAAGAATAAAGTAGATTTTACCTTCTTCTGAAGATCCACCAAATAGCTCCCAAAGAGATCCTCATGGTCTCTTTCTCGTTCAACTGCAGTAAAACGCTCATCGTCCTCAAACAGAAGTACAGCTTTGCTGAAAAAAGCAACATTTAATTAGAAAATCTGAATGACATTATCAAATTAGCTGGCACCATGAGATTATAATCCTTAGAGCAGCGAAAGAACATAAACCTCCATCGGGTGGTTGACGAAAGCTTCTTGCACTCCTACATGCAACAATGATGAATAAGAGCAAGTTATATCTGATGAAGATGAGATTCATGAAATTTTCATATCAGCAATTCAGCATATTTGTAATGAAGATGATAAAGATATTCCCCCCCTTATATGCAAAGATGATAAAGATACTTCCAACTCTTATACAAAACCCCGCATTGGCGGTCAATGTCCGCCCTGAGCTGCATATCGCCCTCGTAGTCCCCGATATAAAAAATTTGCCGCAATTAGGGGAGAGCCATATAAAGATTAGTAATAACAAAATATAATAAGATATTGTAATGCGGAGCACAACTGTAATCAGTTTGGTTGATATTTCTCCTTTCAGTTTACCTGAACTGCAGCAATGGCGGCAAGCTTGATCCCACTGTCAAGCTTCTTCCAGCCATGAGGCCTGACTGGGGCAACCTCTCTAATGGCTAGCCCAAGATGGTTAACCAGTGATGGGGCATGTTCCCCTTCTTGACTGGAGACGGGGATCGGGACTGGGATGTTATGACCCAGCTGTCTCCTCAGCTTTGTCACATTCTTCCCTCGTGTAACACCCCTTACACGGCTCGGAACCTCCGAGACTGGGGCTGATGCTGATAAAAGGACAGTGCTAAATGAGTTAGTGAACACAAATCATTAAATTGAGGTGGACCATTCTAAATTTTAAAAGGCCATAATTTTCACACCTACGCTGCGCCGGACTGTATGAGGACTCGTCAAAGGTTGCGACGGCTAAGGATGGGTCGGCGAGGGCTGTGTGGTCGAAGGCTGAATCGACAGAGGCTAGGGGCTGCCAAATCTGGGGTGCTCCCTGATCCTCTAAACCGTGTAACTGGAAGAGCAGCTGGCGGAGGCTTTGTCGAGGCCTCAGGTGTGCTCTCTACACGAGCTAACCCTAGTGCAGCTGCGATCCTCCGAGCACGTTTCACCCTCTTATCCCGAGGCATATCTGCAATCTGGCTTAAAGTAAAGTAACAAGGAAAATAAATAATTATTAGCAAAAATCAATAATATTAGTAAACTGAATGTCAGCAATTTACATTAAATGGAAATGGAAATCATTTTAGCATGAGTGTCACCATCAAAACTAATATTTTCAAGTACACGTCATAGACATTCACAGAAAGATTACCTCATCAGTCTGAGACCAAGATGTCTCGTCATCTACATCATCATCTTCGGGGGGAATGTAGTTCTCATCCTTATCATTCCCACTAATATTCCTCTTTCCCTTCTCATTTGTCCCTTTAGCCGAACCAAATATAGTACGTGCGGTCGGCGGGATCCCTAGAGATGCAAGTTTTTCTGCATGCTGCTTAATTGTCTTTTTTCTCTTTAATATCAACTCATCGTATTCATCCTGATTCTCTTCTGATTCATTTGGGTTTGGGAGAGCTCAAACCAACTTCAATTACATTGCAATTGGCAGATAGGAGTGTGAAATACCCAAGGGGCATTCTAGAGGATATTTTGATAAAGGTAGGAGAATTCATATTACCTGCTGACTTTGTGGTACTGGACATGGAGAGTGTATCACTGCCTCACCACCTTTCTATTATACTTGGCTGACCTTTCATGGCCACTGCGGGTTCAAAGATAGATGTATAGAAAGGCACAATTGAAATGAAGGTCAATGGGCAGAAACTTGAGTTCAAAGTGTTCGAAGCTATGAAAATGCCGAGAGATAAAGACGCCAGCTCTGTATCGCCATCCTTAACTTTTCCTTGCAAAAATCTGGGCTACCTCCCAGTAGTGCTTGCTTTAGAGTCTTCAGCCAGACTATCCTTCTTTATCAAGTGGAAGAGGGATCTGTGAATGTGATCACATCCACATCTTTGTCAAAAATCTGCTCCCAATAGGGTTTGAGTCGATGTCCATTGACTTTGAACTTGTTACCATTCTTTGGATTATAGATCTTAATAGCTCCATGCTCAAAAACTTGAGTGACTTCAAAGGGGTCAATGAATGGTGGTGGGAAGTGATACTTGAGATGTTCAGGTAATGGCTTCAATTCCAACTTTGGTGCTTTTATAACAGAAGGAATGGATTGCGTTGTGGAAGAACCAAGAATTTCATAATTACACTTTTTGCTTGGGATGGTCCAGCTGAGTTCTTTTACCCTTTTCCTTGTCTTTCTAATTACTTTTCTATTATGTTTTTAGTGTCTCCTTCTTACTTTATTTTACAACATTGGGGACAATGTTTAATTTAAGTTTGCAGGAAGAGTCGTAGTCATTAATAGAGTCATTAATAGAGTCATTATAGTCCAAAAATTCATAAAAATTTAAAAAATTTCGAAAATCACAAAAATATTTGTTTTTCTTTGAGTCATAGTTCCTTCCTACCACAATGATGAGTAATGATGATTTGTCTTGCATGGTTCATTGAATTTAATTATGCTAGTTCTTTATATTATTCAATTGCAGTGTGCAACCTAGTGAGATTTGAGCCTAAATGCTTATTCTTGGGAGGGTTATATTTTGAGTGATTTGATCTTTCATTTCTTGATCTATTTGATGCAGTTGATTTCATTATCATTCTTTGATCACATATTCTGAATTTTATATAGAAAAACATGCTAGAACTCTCATTTTTATCCGATCGAGGCAAATTTCGACTACACGAACCATAGGATATGATTTTAGGCCATGTTTGACTAGTTTGTGCTTTTCTATCCATTCCCTTGATGTTTTTCACTAGTTATCCATGTTGAGCCTTAATTAAGCCATTTCTTGCACCCATACCAACCCCTAAGTTTGGGGGAGTTACCTTACCGTATGTATAGCCTTAATTTCGAAAATCACAAAAATATTTGTTTTTCTTTGAGTCATAGTTCCTTCCTACCACAATGATGAGTAATGATGATTTGTCTTGCATGGTTCATTGAATTTAATTATGCTAGTTCTTTATATTATTCAATTGCAGTGTGCAACCTAGTGAGATTTGAGCCTAAATGCTTATTCTTGGGAGGGTTATATTTTGAGTGATTTGATCTTTCATTTCTTGATCTATTTGATGCAGTTGATTTCATTATCATTCTTTGATCACATATTCTGAATTTTATATAGAAAAACATGCTAGAACTCTCATTTTTATCCGATCGAGGCAAATTTCGACTACACGAACCATAGGATATGATTTTAGGCCATGTTTGACTAGTTTGTGCTTTTCTATCCATTCCCTTGATGTTTTTCACTAGTTATCCATGTTGAGCCTTAATTAAGCCATTTCTTGCACCCATACCAACCCCTAAGTTTGGGGGAGTTACCTTACCGTATGTATAGCCTTAATTTCGAAAATCACAAAAATATTTGTTTTTCTTTGAGTCATAGTTCCTTCCTACCACAATGATGAGTAATGATGATTTGTCTCTTGCATGGTTCATTGAATTTAATTATGCTAGTTCTTTATATTATTCAATTGCAGTGTGCAACCTAGTGAGATTTGAGCCTAAATGCTTATTCTTGGGAGGGTTATATTTTGAGTGATTTGATCTTTCATTTCTTGATCTATTTGATGCAGTTGATTTCATTATCATTCTTTGATCACATATTCTGAATTTTATATAGAAAAACATGCTAGAACTCTCATTTTTATCCGATCGAGGCAAATTTCGACTACACGAACCATAGGATATGATTTTAGGCCATGTTTGACTAGTTTGTGCTTTTCTATCCATTCCCTTGATGTTTTTCACTAGTTATCCATGTTGAGCCTTAATTAAGCCATTTCTTGCACCCATACCAACCCCTAAGTTTGGGGGAGTTACCTTACCGTATGTATAGCCTTACCTTATCTAAGGAAGTATAAAGATGAATTCAAAGTTCACTACAAAATGTGTGCAAGGCTCAAGAAAAAGAAAATAAAAGAAAGGTTGCCGTTACCCTGCCACTCCATAGTTTCAGTTATGTTTATAAAAAAAACAAAAAAAAAAAAAAAAAAAAAAAAAAAAAAAAAAAAAACAAAAAAAATGAAGAAAAAAAAGAAAAGAAAAGAAAAAACAGAGAATAAAGGAGGGTATATGTGTGACTCAAGCAGGTGGAAATTCAAAATGCAAGCCTTAGCCGCCAAAATCAGAAGTGTATAAAGGAACCATAAGTGTAATTTTATGCAAATTCCTTAGATCTTGTTATCCATTTCCTCTCATTCTTAAACCTTCACCCTAGCCCCATGATAACCTATGTGTAAAAGTCCTAATTGATCCTAGGTGAAGTGTAGTCTGACTGTGGAGATGAGATGGAATGGGAGCCTATGGTGTGTGATTTCACTTTAAGCATGTGGTATTTTTCATGAGATCATTGTTTGTTCACTCTTAGCCAATTATTGAGTGTTTTTATTGTGAGTGTATCCATGGTGAGGATTGAAGTTAAACTAATATGCAAATGATTGTTTGGTTGTGTGAAAGCCTAAACTGAAAGTTATGTTGGTATTGTTTTACAAACGACCATTTGAGCATGTGGATGTGAGCTAACTTATGAATTGGGTAATCTTTAGAATTGGTTGAGACTCTTGTTTCTTTGAATCATGTAGTGATCAAACATCTCTGAGACTAATGGTGGAAGGATAGGTTTTATATTTTAGTGTTTTAATTTTCTTCCTTGTTTATTTTATTGTTTTGCTCGAGGACTAGCAAAAGGTAAGTTCGGGGGAATTTGATAAGTGCTTAATTGTTTGCAATCTAAGCCCTAATATTTGATTCATCTTTTGCTAGTTAAAGTTATTTTATTTGATTTTACATAGTTTTTGTTAATTTTTATGCTAAGGTCAAAAGGAGCAAAAGGAGAAGAATTAATGAAGAGATGGGCGTGTATCAGTATGCTTTTTCAAGTGATAAATTGTTTTTCTCATCTTAAAAATGGTATTGTAGTGTGATTCATGGTGTTCTATGATTTTATCAGTGTCAATAGTGATGCATTAACATGAAGCAATCTGGAGTATCATCTCAACGTAATTGTATTTTGACCTTTTAACATTGTATATCAGTTGCTGTTCATGGTTTGCAATTTCATGTTCACATGGATTGTCTACGTTGCAACATTTGCACTTGAAGTCATCAACTTTCGAGGAAATAATCAACTTTCAAGGAAACAATCTTTCTTATATTCTTTCTCTGTGCCGAAAATATACTCTATAGAACTTGTTTGGAAACATTATATTAAATTACTCTGTAGAGAATACGTTGTACGGAACTTGTTTGCTAACAAGACCCACCTTTAAACATTACAATGTGGTGCCCACCTTTAGAAATTAGAACACGGGGCCCACATCCATAGGATTTATAATGTGATCCCACCATTATAGGAATTATAATATGGCCCACCTTTAGAAATTGAAACACGGGGCCCACATTCAACATAATTTGGTCCCACCATTATAGGAATTATAATATGGGCCCACCTTTTGTGATTATAAACATGTGACCCACCTTTAAGAATTACCAAGTGGAGCTACTTTATTTTAGATTATGAACATGGGGCCTACCTTTAGGATAAGTGTAAGAGGATTTGAAATCTTTAAATGACATTCTTTAAAAGTCAAGAGATAAGTATGAAACAACTATGCCAGCGAGTTGTTTCTAAAAAAAAATAATTTCTTTTTCATTCCAACTTTCTTATGCTAGCCGGTTAAGATTTTCAAATTCTTTCTAGTGAGGCCAAAATTCGGAATGGGGGAACATGCGAATATACGAATGGCACGATGCCAAACACACCCTAAGTGCCCTAGCCTTAACTCCACATGAAGCTTTTTAAAACTGTGCGGCAAGATTGGGTTGAAATCCTAGGAGCCAAAGCGGACAATATCATGTGGATAGTGGGCCCGGGCCGTCACAGAATGGTATCAAAGCCGAGGATAGCCTCTATTTCCGGTAGGAGAGAGTGTGAAATCCTACCTGCTTGGGCTTGCCTATCTTGTTTATTAGCTTGCTTTTACCCAGGGGGCTTGGACTGCAGAAAGTCCCACAATGGAAATATCCAAATCCAGACCCTGGGCATGTAAGTGCGGCGTAGCCGTTACTCCACATGAGGCCTTTTAAAACCATGCGGCAATATTGGGTTGAAATCCCATGAGCTAAAGCGGACAATATCATATGGATAGTGGGCCTAGGCCGTCACAGAGTGTGAGACCCCAATTCGCCTGGGTAATCCCTTAGGCCAGACCAGGCCAAGTGATCCTATGAGCCAAGAAAGGGAAATTCACAGAAAGGCAAATCCACTGAGGTAAGGGTAGAGTGCTTTGATAGCACCGTGAGGCTTTGTCCAAGTCCCACATCGGAAATATCCAAGTCCCGACCCTAGGCTTATAAGTCAAACCCCATCCTAATTCAACATGACGTATTTTAAAGTAGTGCGATCCCGGATCCCATAATAACTCCAAAGTTAAGCGTGCCCGGGCGGGAGCAGTACTAGGATGTGTGACCACCTGGTATGGTTCAAAATAGCGGCTGCTACGTAGCATAGTGGCCGCTACGTAGCATAGTGGCCGCATTCGGCAATAGTGATTAAGGCTGCTATGCTATTTTGAAAATAGCGGCGCTACAAAGTAAAATCTGGTAGAGCCAATCTGGTTTAATATAAAACATTATTTTTTTCTATTTTTTCTCCCCAATAGTCTTTCCTAAAGGTCTCTCTATGCTTATATGGTTCTAAATCACTAAGAAAATACAAGATTGGCCATTACACAATATTTGAGTTCCTTTGACCACTTAAAAAATTCACTGCTACGCCACTACGTAGAGTTTTGGCCACTGGCTGCTACGCTTGTCGCGACCGCTATTTTAATCCTTGCCACCTAGGAAGTCCTCACGTGCGCACGTGGGCCACAGCGGACAATATCATGCTAAGTTGGATGAGGCAGTGACAATAGGTAGCAGAGTTAAGGCGGCTCTATTTCCGATGGGGGAGTGTGAGACCCTAATCCGCTTGGGTAATCCCTTGAGGCAAGACCAAGTTAAGTACTCATATGAGCCAAGAAAGGGGAATCCACAGGGGTAAGGGTGGAGTGCTTCGGTCCAAGTCCCACATCGGAAATATCCAAGTCTCGACCCTGGGCTTCCAAGTCAAACCGCATCTTATCTCAACATAATGCATTTTAAAGTCATGCAGTCCCGAATACCATAAAAACTCCGAAGTTAAGCATGCTCGGGTGGGAGCAGTACTGGGATGGGTGACTGCCTCGGAAGTCCTCGCTCGTGCATGTTGGCCAAACCGGACAATATCATATTGAGTTGGGCGGGGTGTGACACCTTGTCAGGTTAGGGTCGGGCCTGGGCCTGTGCTTGTGTTTTTAAAGTTGGGCCAAGCCAAATATGCCTTAGGGCCCGGCCCGGCCCCGCCCCCGAGGTGTGACATATTGTCGGGTTAGGGTCGGGCCTGGGCCTGTGCTTGTGTTTTTAAAGTTGGGCCAAGCCAAATATGCCTTAGGGCCCGGCCCGGCCCCCAACACCCGTATTTAGAAGACATTATCTGAAAGGGTGGGAGAAGGTGAAATGATTATAATATATCTATTAATGTAAATTAGTTTCTGAAAATCTAGATGCAAAATATTTTGATTGTGCTTACGATCCTATACATTGTTGTATAGGATCCAACTCAGGAAGATATCCAAAAAGGACCTCTTTAATAGGAAATGCCCACCCTTCACCCTATACAACTAAAACCTTTTCAAAGACATCAAAGCTATATACATGATGAGATAAACGATTGTGATTATTATTATCATATATATATAGTACAATGTAAAATGTGTTTCATGTGAATCTAGGGCTAGGAACACATTATAGGGGATTAAGAGTTGTATCGCGGGGGATTCTTAGCCGTTTCTTATTGAAAGACACATTTTACTATATTTAGAGATACTTTTATGTTTTAAAATTTGTTGTTTCGGGCGATTTTAGGGTTTGGAACGCTTGAAAAGGGGTTTACGGTTGTTTAAGACTAAAACGCGTGCTTTGGGAAGTTCGATGGCTATTTTAATATGAAATCGCGTTTTATATGGCTATAGAAAAATGTTGACACCAAACCGCATTTCACGCAATTTGCGATTGAAAGACGTTCTTTAGAAAATTGGTTTCCTTTAAAACGAGTTTCACGGAAATTGGGGACTAAAGATTCGTATTTGGTGCACTCAACTGCGTATACGTTGAAAACGCATGCTGGGTGATCCTAAGCTATGTCGGGGAATTATGGTTTAGTCTTTTACTTTGAATTGAATTTTTCTACGATTCTTGGCTGAAATTTGCATTTTAGGATATTCTACGATACGTTTTTCTTTAAAATGGATTTCGCGAGATTCCGGGGTTAGGAATGTGCTGCAGGGGATCAGGCTCTTTTGCATTGAAATGCATTCGTACGATTATATGCTGAAAAACGCAATTTAGGATACTCTGAGATACTTTCCATAATTAAAATGGGTTTCACAGGCGATACTAGTGTTAGGAACGCATTGCATGGGATAATGGGTTGTTTAAGACTAAACCCCGTGCTTCTGGCCGACAATAGCGGATTAGCCATCTCTGGGAAAATGCTGGCGCTAGATGGCCTTTCATGCAGTTCACAGTTGACAGGTAGAAAATTTTGGGATTTCTTTTTCCTTTTAAATCGAGATTTTGGCAAATTCTGGGCGTAAGAACTAATCGCGGGGGATTCTTAGCCGTTTCTAATTGAAAGACACATTTTACTATATTTAGAGATACTTTTATGTTTTAAAATTTGTTGTTTCGGGCGATTTTAGGGTTTGGAACGCTTGAAAAGGGGTTTACGGTTGTTTAAGACTAAAACGCGTGCTTTGGGAAGTTCGATGGCTATTTTAATATGAAATCGCGTTTTATATGGCTATAGAAAAATGTTGACACCAAACCGCATTTCACGCAATTTGCGATTGAAAGACGTTCTTTAGAAAATTAGTTTCCTTTAAAACGAGTTTCACGGAAATTGGGGACTAAAGATTCGTATTTGGTGCACTCAACTGCGTATACGTTGAAAACGCATGCTGGGTGATCCTAAGCTATGTCGGGGAATTATGGTTTAGTCTTTTACTTTGAATTGAATTTTTCTACGATTTTTGGCTGAAATTTGCATTTTAGGATATTCTACGATACGTTTTTCTTTAAAATGGATTTCGCGAGATTCCGGGGTTAGGAATGTGCTGCAGGGGATCAGGCTCTTTTGCATTGAAATGCATTCGTACGATTATATGCTGAAAAACGCAATTTAGGATACTCTGAGATACTTTCCTATTTAAAATGGGTTTCACAGGCGATACTAGTGTTAGGAACGCATTGCATGGGATAATGGGTTGTTTAAGACTAAACCCCGTGCTTCTGGCCGACAATAGCGGATTAGCCATCTCTGGGAAAATGCTGGCGCTAGATGGCCTTTCATGCAGTTCACAGTTGACAGGTAGAAAATTTTGGGATTTCTTTTTCCTTTTAAATCGAGATTTTGGCAAATTCTGGGCGTAAGAACTAATCGCGGGGGATTCTTAGCCGTTTCTAATTGAAAGACACATTTTACTATATTTAGAGATACTTTTATGTTTTAAAATTTGTTTCAGGCGATTTTAGGGTTTGGAACGCTTGAAAAGGGGTTTACGGTTGTTTAAGACTAAAACGTGTGCTTTGGGAAGTTCGATGGCTATTTTAATATGAAATCACGTTTTATACGGCTATAGGAAAATGTTGACTCCAAACCCCATTTCACGCAATTTGCGATTGAAAGATGCGCTTTAGAAAATTGGTTTCCTTTAAAACGAGTTTCACGGAAATTGGGGACTAAAGATTCGTATTTGGTGCACTCAACAGCGTATAATTCGTTGAAAACGCATGCGGGGGATCGGGGTTAGGAACGTTTTTCTTTATAATGGGATATTCTATGATACGTTTTTCTTTATAATGGGTTTCACGTGATTCTAGGGTTAGGAACGTGTTGTGGGGGATCGGGGTTGTTTAACACTGAAACCCGTGCTTCAAGCAGTTCGAAGGGATTTCCTAGCTGTCTCTCCGAAAAATGTTCAGGGTAAACCGCGTTTCACGCAATTCACGGCTGAATGACGCACTCTAGAAAATTTCGTCACGTCTATTTCCTCTAAAGCATGTTTAAGGAAAATTATGACTTACACAATATGAACTAGGGCTAAGAAGATGTCATTCATCATCTCATGATGAAAAATTCGGACGGTCAAAACAGACATCGCCATGCGCGCTCGAGCAGAGATGAACCCACTCAAGCAGGCACTTCATAGGGACTAGGTCTGCTCGACCAGGGATGAATCCGCTCGAGCGCCCGACACGTTGTTTGCAAAAAAACAATGATTTTTGCCCAACCAATTCCTTCTCATGCATACAAAAAACACAATACATGCAAAAAAAATCAAAAACTGATCCTTACACAACCCTAAATCTATCCACTCCACATCTCATGTAGATACTAGATTTAGAAGACCGATCTAACGCAATAAGAATATAGGGATCTCTCTAATACCAATTGTTGGAAGTAGGTGGGCCTCGTAGATAGGTATTCATAACCTTTTGACCCACTTGATGTAAGGATCAAATACTTATAAGGCCAAAAACCAAACCCCAAGATCTAAAACCCTAATCTCATGCATTAAGATCAAATAATCCATCAAGAAGATAGATCAAGAAACAAACAAGTACAACTAGATCTACTAAAACAAATAGATAATAGATCTATACCTTTGGAGCTTGGTTGCGCTCAAATCGAGAAGTTGACCAACTTGATGTAAGGATCAAATACTTATAAGGCCAAAAACCAAACCCCAAGATCTAAAACCCTAATCTCATGCATTAAGATCAAATAATCTATCAAGAAAAACAAACAAGCACAACTAGATCTACTAAAAAAAAAAGATAATAGATCTATACCTTCGGAGCTTGGTTGCGCTCAAATCGAGAAGTTGAAAACTCGATCTCTATGAAAACTCTTTTCGTAGATTTTGATTTCTTTTTTCCTTTATGTTCATCCACGCTATTACCCTCTTGGAGAACTCCTCATGGAGAATAGTGGGATCTCCAAGTAGAAGAAAATCCTAGCACTTTCGAAGGAAACCAAAGGAGATAGAGGAAGAAGAGAGATAAACTTAAAAGACTATTACCTTCCACTCCACCACTAAAAAAGACCAGTGGCATCATATGAGATTGATGGTTTAGATATATATCAATTAACTGCATGTAAGTATAACATTAAATTTTAAACAAACATACTTGTAGCCAGAATAACTACGTACATAAAGCAATCAAGAAATAGAAATTCAATCTACACCATCAAATTCAAACATTCTCAATACAAAATCAATCCAGTAATAGAGCAAGTGTAGAGACTTACGATGCAATAACAATATTTAATCACAACTTACAATTAATACTAAAGAAAAAATCATTCAATCACACAAAAATACTAATGAAATGTGTTTTCACCATCTTCCCTGAAATCCCAAAACTATCATGTCGGAAAAAAATTGTTAGTGATAGCTCTATCCAGTAAGACCCCTTGAATTAGTTTCCTCAATCCATTAAACATGAAAAGAAAAGCAATAGTAATCTTTCTTTCAAAAAGATGAGGCATAAATATTACTTCCCAAAGATTAAACTAACATACTAACTAAGAAGAAGAAGAACTGGGACATGAAAGAAAACCCAAAACTGAAAATACCCGATAAAGAGAATCAACAACAGAAGAAGGCAAGATAGGTTCGGATTTTGTGGCTTTATGGATTTACAAATTTGGGATCAGATTCAGGGATTAGGATGTCTGTTCATTTCGGAAGAAAAAAAATTTAGATTTTATTATATGGGCAGATGACTAGAGAGATATAGAGAGGAGAGTTTTACCAGAGAAGAGGCTTTGAGGAACACCATCGGTAGTAGGAGAGAGAAATAGATGGGGGATTAGAATTTAGGGAGAGGGATTATACGTTATAGACTTACAAAAGCAAGCTCTGTTGCCAAGCACTTCCTAGCTCTTTCAACAAATTCACAAGCTTCATCATCATAGTGGAGAAGAAACACCACAACAAAGAAATAGAACTGTAAATGGAAAGTTTCAACAAAGAAATAGAAACATCCAATGGCATTTTCTTAGAGTCATATGAAAGATGTAGCTAAACACTTGCCTTTAATTCAACATAAGATTCCATGTGTAAATTTTGTTTGACGGCTTGAACTGGCTATGATAAATAGTGATAGCCAGAGAATGGGGATGGAAGATGCGTGTTGTACTTGTATTCATTTAGTAGCAACCACCAGAGTAGCCATACTCTATCCCCCACACTCAATAATCCATATAAGTGTCAGGATCCTCATCCTCGCACTCAAAAACACATAATACACAATTTAGAGAAATGGCCATCATATGAGTTGTAGAATTAAAGGTGACAAAGGGCATAAGAAAACTTAGTTTGGTTACTATTTTCTGAAGTATATATATATGGCTACAATCAGTTACCACCATATCCATCCATCATGGCCCAACAATTACTAAAATAAAAGTGAGAAAACAGTGGCACTTTGAGGCAAAGATTAGGAAGAGCATCTTTGAGGCTCTCCATTGGATAATTCACATTAGAAGATTTGCATCACTGCACTTTATTATTCATATGAATCGATTTTTCGCGTAAAAACTACATGAGAAAAATTGTGAAATTTGAGAAAATTAATGAGATGATAGGATAACGCAAAAGAATAAAAAAATTCAAATTGATGCTAAATATGATCGTGCACGATGAGAAAGTACGTATACATCAAAACATAAGTGCTAAATGATCCACTTGAACCCCCCTGAAAACGACTCAATTTAATAATCCGGTCCACCAAGACTTAGCACAAAAGAAAGATTTCCTCTCAAGGCAACCATGATGGCTTTCGCACTATTGTTTTTCAAAAGGCCGTAAAATTTCAGCGACAAGCTTCGCTCTTTCTTTCTTTTTTTTTTTCTTTTGTTTTTCTTTTGATTTTTTTTCCTTTTCAACGGTCCCCAACAATAGGCAGCCCTTTTCATGTACCCAAATCAAGGGTGTACCCAAATCAAGGCAACCATGATGGCTTTCGCTTTCGCACTACTGTTTTTCAAAAGGCCGTAGTTTTTTTTTTTTTCCTTTTCAATGGTCCCCAACAATAGGCAGCCCTTTTCATGTACCCAAATCAAGGCAACCATGATGGCTTTCGCACTACTGTTTTTCAAAAGGCCATGACTTTTTTTCCTTTTCAACGGTCCCCAACAATAGGCAGCCCTTTTCATGTACCTGAATCAAGGGTGTACCCAAATCAAGGCAACCATGATGGCTTTCGCACTATTGTTTTTCAAAAGGCCGTGTTTTTTTTTTTTTTTTTCTTTCCAATGGTCCCCAACAATAGGCAGCCCTTTTCATGTACCCAAATCAAGACAACCATGATGGCTTTCGCACTACTGTTTTTCAAATGGCCATGAATTTTTTTCCTTTTCAACGGTCCCCAACAATAGGCAGCCCTTTTCATGTACCCAAATCAAGGGTGTACCCAAATCAAGGCAACCATGATGGCTTTCGCACTATTATTTTTTAAAAGGCCATGAAATTTCAGCGACAAGCTTCTCTTTCTTCCTTTTTCTTTTTCTCTTGAATTTTTTTTCCTTTTCAACGGTCCCCAACAATAGGCAGCCCTTTTCATGTACCCAAATCAAGGCAACCATGATGGCTTTCGCACTATTATTTTTCAAAAGGCCGTGATTTTTTTTTTTCCTTTTCAACGGTCCCAACAATAGGCAGCCCTTTTCATGAACCTGAATCAAGGGTGTACCCAAATCAAGGCAACCATGATGGCTTTCGCACTATTGTTTTTCAAAAGGCCGTGGTTTTTCTTTTTTTTTCTTTTCGAAGGTCCCCAACAATAGGCAGCCCTTTTCATGTACCCAAAAATCAAGGCAACCATGATGGCTTTCGCACTATTGTTTTTCAAAAGGCCGTGATTTTTTTTCCCTTTTCAACGGTCCCCAACAATAGGCAGCCCTTTTCATGTACCCGAATCAAGGGTGTACCCAAATCAAGGCAACCATGATGATGGCTTTTGCACTATTGTTTTTTACAAGGCCGTGAAATTTCAGCGACAAGCTTTTCTCTTTCTTATTTTTTTCTTTTCAACGGTCCCCAACAATAGGCAGCCATTTTCATGTACCCGACTTAATTCACTAATTTGTGGAAAAATCCACCCAAATGAACGAGGAAACCTATAAAACTAAGGTTTGGTTTTCCTTCATATATCCAATCAAGTCGTAAAAAGAATGGAAATCATTGTTTCACATTTAAAGCTTTTGAAAATGTATAGGAACTGTGTAATGTGAAATGATCAAAATTTATCAATTTTTCTAAAAGATTTCTGCAAACAAAAACTCTCTTTTGTCAAAATTTTGAAATTCAAAAATTCAAGCTATCTTCCGTTTATTGAAAATTATCTCAAAAAATTTCTTTCCCTTCAAAAAAATAAAAAAAGCCAAAGATAAACAGCAAAAATTATAAAAAGAAATTTGAAAAACTTCCTAAATATAGAAAATAAAGAAAAAGATGTGAAATTTTTGTCTAAAAATAGGCAAGTGTGCTTGTCCCCACCCCCCCCAACCTATGATGAACATCCTCCTCATATTACGCATGCAATGGAAGAGAATATAAAATATGACGAATAAAAGTAGACAAGGGTGAAGTGAAGACACCAGAAAATGTGCATGCAATGCAAAATAATATAAAACATGATGAATAAAAGTAGACAAGGGTAAAGTTAAGACAATGGAAAATGTGAAGCTTTTTCGAAACTTGTCAACAATTAGACAAAACCCACAATAACAAACAAAAAGCAAAAGAAGTTACCCTACTGGCAACACAACTTGGAATCGACCCAGATCCTAAAAAATTTTAGTTGTATGCCCATTGTTACAAAGCTTTGCTCGTTATTTGCGATGCCCATAGCTGTCCAAACCATGCAACTACCCGATTAAATTAAATAATTCAACTTGAATTGTGAATTTTCTTTTTCAAATGGTGATATTTGGATTAAGTAGAGAGATGATGTGCATCAAAGGGCGTAAAAGCTCAACATCAAAAGGACAAAATTACAAAAGTACTATCGATCTGGTCTAAAAAGAAGATTCATACTTTAGAGTTTCCAGATTAAGTCCTCTAAGTAACCAGGAAATGAAGGGGTTGGTTGGTCATTCAACCTCATTACATATGTTATGGTACCTCATGTACTTAGTCAGTTTCTAGTTTTTGCATAATAAAAACAAAGAAAACATAAATAATAACTTAAAAAATGAAAACGACTCTGCATGATGAGAAAAAATGATCCGTCACAAAATAACGTTCACACAAGACCCTATAGCAAGCATAATTCCCAATAACCTTATAGAACTACCATTGAAGATATTAAAGACCATAAAAAAAAAAAGGCATGCAACAAGTGAAACAGTCAGATAACAAAGAGTAGTCCATAAATCAAAGGGATCTCGGATATTCAAAGACATGAAGTACAATAGGAGCACATTTGATACTAAAATGTCAGTACCTTGAGGGAGAACATCAAAATGAAGCCCAATCAAACAATAAACCACTAGGCGCCGGGCAGAAATTTGGGAGCATGCATAGGCAATCGTTAAATGAGACATGGCAGTAAAAAAGTGCTTGGATCACAAATTTTCAAGGGAAAAAAAAAAAAAAAAAACTAGGTAGGTTTACAAAAGTTGTCCAAAGAAAGACATTATTTAACCAACATGTTCTACTATGTGTCAATCATATAAAATCAATGCGAACTATATATCTTTTATTTTAAAATGTTTTAAAGCTAACAAATGAAGATGAATATCCTCTATAGACAAATGGCATGAGGAGACACCTATTGTAGAGTTTCCTCCATCATCTAGTTTGTTATTCACTCATCGGTCAAGTATGTTACAAAGAAACAAATTTTGAAGCCTTACCGCTACCACTTGTACCAACAATAGCAACACTACTTCCCGCTGATATAACATAAGATATTCCATTAAGTATCTTTCGCTCTATTAGGAATCTGAAATAAGAAAAGAAACAAAAGAAACTATGTTCACAAATCAATAAAACTTGAAACAGGGATAGAAATGGGAATGGAAGTATGATAAAAGCCTGAAATAAAGATAAGAAAAAATACACACTAAAGACTTTTAATTTTAAAAAGAAGCCCAAAATAAAATGTCCCACCAATATAAGATGAACTTTAGCAATAATACATAAAGCATCTAAACCAAAATAACAAACGCTTTTTAAAAGAATCAATTAGAAAAATTTAAATATGTGAATGAACATTAAGATGTCAAAAGTAACAACAAAAGAAATTAAGAAAATAAAAATTGTTAAACACCAAAATACCAATCAGGGGAACTGATGTAGTAGTTACTCTATAGAATAGCCCGGCAACATACACAAATCTTACGTTTATACTACTAGGATCTAGTGTCTCCTAAAATGCAAAAACACATAAACAACAGTAAGCAAAGACAAGCCAAAAAAAAAAAAAGGACCTTGCAGCACTGTTGGAAAATGCCCAACCACTAGGCCATGGGTTCTGGTTAAGCTACCAGTTAAAAAGAAGATATGATGATCCCAACCATGAACGTTTTCCACCTATGCACGCTATGATGATCCCAAGTTCTGTTCCTAACCCCAAAGTTGTGAAATGCATGTTCTTCATTAGTCCTATTCCTATCAAAGAGAATTTTAGAGCAAATTAAAAAAAAAAAAAAAAAAAAAAAAAAGAAGAAGAAGAAAATAAAAGACACTTGTTGTTGAAGTGCTTCTATCAATAGTCCATATGTATTACATTAAGTGCCCTCACTTAACACACTAACAGGGGAAGAGGAAAACAAATACAATTGTGCTCCTAATGTACATCACCCTTTCCAATCTAAGTATCAAAGTTCTTTAAATTTGGTAATTAAGTAGGCATTCCTACACTAGTTTTTTTTTTTTTTTTTTTTTTTTTTTTGAATGGTTACTCTCATTAAAAAAATAATAATAAAAATAAATAAATAAATAAGACATAACAAGAGATGGCAACGCATTCAAATTTTAATTAAAAAAATGCATTTAGTAAATTTACGTGAAACCAACATCAGAATGTATTAAGTAAATTTATGTCAAAGACATCCAGTCTAAACCAAGCTCAAAAAAAAAAAAAAAAAAATCAACTAGCAAAGGCATTCAAAGCTTCATTTGATATATAGCTCAAAACTGAAACCTTTGCTACTATTGAGTAAATGATCAAGTGTTCAAAACTGTGTATGTACAGCATTCCATTTTCTGAAAAACTATGGTGTCCAACAATTGAGCTTACCACTTGCAAAGAAAGATGGTGATATTTTCTTTTTTCTTTTAAAGTATGTGACATTAACTGATAGGTCATGGGAGAAAACTTAATTTATCTTTTATCATCAGATTTATTAATGCTCGTATGATTTTTCTATAGGTCTAATGTGTTTTTTTTTATATATATATACTTTTTCTATAGTTATAATGCTTCTTTTCTTTTTCTTTTTATTTTAATTATGTGCTTCTAAACTTGAATTATGCGTATATCACATCCATCCCAAATCAAGTTTAACCAAAATCAAATTGCAAAGAAAATCATATTTTCATTTTTATAGCATTCAACACTAGTTTCTAGTAATTACTCAATCTGAGTTTCCAAACAAAATTAGGACTATTTATAATAGCATCCAATGTTCAACACTGGCTTCTCATAATTATTCAATCTAAGTTTCCAAACAAACTTAGGACCTACAAACTATAAAGGCATCCAATGTCTCAAGTGTTCAAATGTTCAGTAAAATGCAAGTTACAAAGGAGACCCAGCATTTCATTTTATACTTAGAAATTGGCATACCATTCACACACACTTGTTCTACACATGACTCAAGCCAAGTATCCAAACAAGGCAATCCACCAATAGCTCAATTAGTGAGGCACCTCCTCCCTTTCACATAAACAACCAGGATTCAATCCCTGGCTGTAGCAGCTGGTGAGGATCTTGGGTGAGTGTGTGAGTACTTATGATGCGGGCATCACACTCCCTCCACGAAGATTCTGTAAGAGGAAGAAGAGGGCCCAAAAGACATGCACACATGCCTCCTCATGTTTGAATGATCCTTGCCAAGTGTTAGATTATGTGTTATATTATGATTTTGGCCAAGATCCACCATCAAATCACGATTCTAGAGAAGATCCACCGTTGGATCTTGATTCTGGCACAAATCCACCATTGGATCCGAACTATAAAAAGATCAAAGGTCGGATCCAATCCGATCTAACATTTGATTGAGATGATGAAGACCCCATGTGGAAAACCAGGAAGAACCACATTGGGATGCACCACATGGGAGGGACCAGCAAAGAAGAGAACTGAAGATCAAGTGAGGCCCATCTGAAGGGCCCATCCAAGTGATTGTGTGCAGCCCACCCAAGTTATTTATTAGATTAGTTTGCTTCTATTTAATTGATTGATTTAATATTTTATTAATTTAGTTAGATGTTATAATCTTGACCGTAGGATGAGTTAGATTAGATGGTTGAGATTTATTTTTATTTTTATTTTAATGATGAAGTTGAGATTTATTTTAGAGCTAGGTTTTCTCTATAAAAGCATTGTAAAGACCTTTTGTTGGTTAATGAAGGATTGTTGCTTTTGGCTACTTCTCCTGCATAAGGATCTGGTGAGAGACCATTGGGGTGCGAGGCCTTGCGGTGTGAGATCGCAAATCAGGTATCTTCTTCCCCTTCCCTCTTTCTTTTGATTAAGGTTTGTTGGTTTCACTTCCACTTTATCTCCTCCCATCAAAACAGCCCCTGGATTCATCTTCTCCATGTCCGTACAATGCCCTGTTGCTGAAAACCCAAGTCCCAAGGCTAATCTCCTTTTACCTAATGCAACCAGCCATCATCTACAACAGCCGAGTACCAAATATGACAAAGCCCAACTGTCCTATACCCATTTCAGCATAGCCCTACCACCTGTCACTCCCATTCCATCGCATTCCACATGTCTTAACTCCTCTAAACCCAATACCCAATAACTCTTCCATCAAACCTAATAGGAGACAGAACTGCCAGACCTTGTTCCCTTGTTCCCAAACAAATACACAGTTATTACAAGCCCCGTCCAACCACTAGAACACTGCCAGGCCATATCCAGCCCAACCGAACCCAGCCCAGTCCAGACAGGCCCGACCAAACCCAGCCCAGTCCAAACAGGCCCAACCAAACCCAGCCCAGTCCGGACAGGCCCAGCCTATTCTGAGCCCAGCTGAATCCGATTCATTTTTTTTAGGTTGATTTTTTTGGACCCGTTTGTCAAATTCTCTAAGGGACAAGTGAATCTATTTGAAATTAATTGATCCCTAAGCTAGTGGAAAACTTTTCTTCCATTGCAACTCCCAATTCAGATTTGGGAGGTCCTCATTGTGGGATTGTAGCAAGGCTTAGAGTCAGGTACCTCCCAAATTGAAATTCTACATAAAAGGTGCAATCTCAATTTCAGATTTTATGATTTTATTTGTGGATGTTAAGTGTCATCCTGATCTCATTGCATCATCTAGCTTAGCCTTGCACTATCCTGTATCAACTTACCTTTAAAAGAAAATAAATAAATAAAAAGTATCCAAAAAAACTTAGAGACAATAATGGAATGCATCCACTCTTAATCAAGTTGAAAATGAAATCCAACAGAAAAAACATCCACATTTCAACATCATATTTCACACTATCAGCACATAATGTGTAAGTTTGTATTATTGGAATCAAGAGAACTCATGGGAAGAAGAATTCACAAGAACAAAGGGAAACCAATGCGAACCCATCGGCCCCAAAATTTCATGTTTAGTGAGTATATGTTCAAGTTTATCAGTCTTATCGGGTCATATAAAGAAATAAACAATAACGAATTCATAAATTCAAAACTAGTTAAAAACCACAATATCATTAAAACCACAGCCACTTACTTGTGTGATTCCATTTCACCGAATTCACATGGAATCCAGGTGAAGGAGAGTAGCTTAGCATAAACGAATCACTGCCCGTGTCCTCTTAAACATCAAAAATCTTCACGCAGTCGCCTCCAGAGGCAGGCAAAAGGGCCGTTGATGGATCCGCAAAGTTCATCTAATTCCAACTATCTTCTTTCCCTTGTACACACAAATTTTTTCCCTGAAATACAACGAACCAATATGACATAAATGATTTATCTTTAAACTAGACCCAACAGACCATTTACTTGTGAGGGAAACGAGGTAGAGAAACACAGAGAAAATTGTCGATAGTACAAAAATCAAGTGTGGGCAATTTTTTCCACCTTATCTTCTCATCCACAAAAACCCCAGATTTTATACATTACGCCCAATAGAGTAATCAACTTGCATTAAGCCCCCAACACAAAAAAAAAAAAAAAAGGACAAAACGCCTCAATCAACAAGATCTAAAACTTTAGAGTTTGAATAGTCGTCCTGCATTCAAACATGCCCTAAATACTCCCAAAGACAACATCGAAATCGCTCACTTTCAAAAGAAACATAATAACCTTGAGATCTAAGAAACTCGAAATGATTAAAAGATAAAAACACCCAAATTTTAGCCAAAAGTACCCGAGAACTCAAAGCAAATCGATCCAAAAACCCTATTTTTTTTATTTGAAAGCAATGAAACCGATCGGAAATAGTAAAACGGGAACATTATCATCAATTAGAGTTTGACATTAACAACCTTTGATTCAAATCTAAAATCATGGTTAGACGCATGAATTTTTCAAGTTAAAAATACAAATCCAAGAAACTTTAAAAGGCAGGAATCCTATTAGATGAAAAGGTACGTCAAACCCCCAACTATGACAACGGATGAAATGAATGGTGCAGATACTCCAGCAACAAGAAGTTAAAGGCAATATCCCATGAGATGCATTTTTTCTTTGCAATTCCAAAATTTAAATTGAATGCATAGGAATTTAATTCACCCAGACATCTACTTGCATTTCGGCACATCCAAGTGCACTACAAAGAGACCAAAGATGAGTAACACAAATTACTCCAATAATAAAATAAAAAATAAAAAAAGACAACTCACAAAAGGTCCAATCTTTTTTGCCCAAAAACGAGACCAAACGTTCTAGAGCTAGGTATCAGCCCATTTGATGCCTAATTAACCTGGAAGCCTGAATGCCCTTTTCTAGTCTCCCCATTAGATTGGATTTGGGGAAGAGAGAAGGAAGAAGATGATGAAAACTACTATTTTCGCCTGCGGAAGGTCGATATCAACCCTCGAGAAATCAAGTAAAAAATAAAGAGTTTTTGGGCAGGAAGAATGGTTTGGTGTGAGGCAAATGAAAATGACCTTTTTGGTCTAGGGTATATCTAAAGTGTTTTTTTTTATTTTTAATCCTCAAAAAGAAAAAAAAAAGTCTACTAAATAAGTTCCGTAAGTAGCTAGAAGCGAATTGAGATAGTCCCAAAGGAAATCCCACGCAAGCATCCACTTCCCTGTTTTAACTTAACAAATGATCAACCCATATACCACACAACATAGATAATAAAGCTCAATTTCATTTCATTGATTCATTCCTTGCCATGATGACTACTTTGGGGTAAATATATAGAATCTGCCTACGGCCCTACACAGCAAGCTTTCTTTATTTAGTAACTAGACGCTTTCTAACTATAAGACAACATTGATCATTCTCTAAGATTTCTCTATTTTAGTTACAAATACTTGTCAATACAAGTAAACTAAAATTATAAAATGAGTGCTGAAATAAATTCACAAAATTGCCCTGATAAAAAAATGTGCAGATAAAGTCACAAAAATAAGCAGATAAAAAAATGCTCAAATAAAGTCACAAAACTGCACAGATAAAAAATGTGCAGATAAAGTAATGATGAGAAATGATTCATTAGTAGTTTCCAACATGTAGAATGCACCAAATATGTTTATGTTGAAGCATGTATCTTAAAATGCCAAAAGCTATAATAAAATTTGAAAAAAAATATATTAGCAAAGAACAAAAAACACGGGTATATATTTTATTATATATGATTTCACTGAATTTCATGCAAAGCGGACTCATTTTATTGGAGGAGCCAGATGAGCTTTGGAGCCCAACATTCTAAAATCGACTTGATAAATTGTTCAAATTCAATAGTGAATGTTCTGCTCTTCCACATTGTGAATTAACATATTACACTTATATTGTTCACACACTCAAAGTTAGGCCAACATACAACCACAAGCAGTATATATTCAACATTTGATGCAGGACAATGCAAGCCTAACCTATAGAGTTTAATGAGATCAGAAATTAAATATACGAAGTTCAGAAGTGAATGAACACATATTTAGTTTAGTTTTATTTTATAAATAAATATAGGAGTATGGATTTTAAAAACATATTTTGTTATATTTTCTTTTTTTTTTCTATTGTTTACGATTTTCATTTTGGAATCTCATTTCCAAACTGTATATCAAGCAAGCAGGAATAGATTTCATTTAAGTCCACCCCAATACAGTTATACTATAATCGATAACAGCAATTCCATCTATTAAAAAAAGATACAAAGAAGGGAATGTGCAAACAATTAAAAAGGAAAAACCGAAAAAAGTTCTGATGTGGTTTGAATTATTATCAGGGTTGAAGATTGATTATGAAAAATGTGAGTTCTTTGGCATCAAGATGGTAGAAAGTCATGTTGCTTCGCTAGCTTCTGGTTTTGGTTGAAGAGTTGGTAAGTTTCCTTCTAAATATTTGGGGCTGCCTTTATGCTTGGGCTTACCAAAGAAACAATTATGGGATTCTGTTATTGAGCAAATTTTTAAAAAATTAAATTCTTGGAAGGGAAAGTATTTATCTATTGGGGGGAGTGGGGGAAGGGGGGGCGTATAACTTTACTCAAATCAGCTCTCTCAAGTATTCCTATATATTATTTGTCTTGTTTTAGATGTTCAAAGAGTGTGATACATCGGATTGAAAAAATTCAATGAGATTTTCTTTGGAATGATTCCATTGAAAAAAGGAGGTATCATTTGGTTAGGTGGGAGATAGTTTGTAAACCTACTGGTCAAGGTGGGTTGGGCATCCGTTCGATTGCTAAGGTTAACAAATCATTACTTGGAAAGTGGCTTTGGAGGATTGGGGAACCAACTCAAGGTTTGTGGCGTCAGATTCTTATCCAAAAATATAAGGTGGGGAACAATGGTTGGGATGTGCCAAGCAAGATATCTAATGCATCAGGCTTTTGGAAGTCTATTATATCTATAAGGAGGACATTATTCAACAGATTCATTATAGGGTTCATGATGGGGCACAGAATAAGTTTCTGGCACGATGAAGGCTTATTTGCTGGATAGAAGGCTTTAGTTGCAGAAAAATTTCAGTTGTTGGATGGTGCTGTAGTTTGGAACGTTGGCTTCCGCAGGAATTTAACAGAGAGAAATTTCAGATCTTACTTGTCTACTTGGCATGTTATCTAAGGTCTACATTTCAGGTTTTTTTTTTTTTTTTTTTTTTTTTTTTTTTTTTTTTGAATGGTTACTTTCATTAAAAGGAGCAAACATGACAAGAGAAAAGTACTGAAAACAAAAGAACACAGCAGAGGACAAACTAAGGCCCTGTCATAGGAAAGGCTACCTCTTTCCAATGATACACAATTTGATCTAAAGAGTATCCCTTAAAAGAAGGGAGAATAGACACCCAAAAAGCTACAAAAACTTCGATTTCTCCACCAAAATGCTTTCACTAACTGCAATTCCTTCAAAACATCTTGACTTTCTTTCCTTCCAAATCGTCCAGATCACCGCTAGATCTACATTTCAGTTGTAGACGTGATTCTAGAATTTGGAAGCCTGATGTTCAAGTCAAATTCTCAGTGAAGTCTTTTTTTAATATTTTGTCTAACTCTTCTTATAAAGTGGAAAGTTGGCAGAGTTTTGGGATAAATCTATTCCGCCGAAAGTATTGGCTTTTTGTTGGATAGCACAGTGGCATAAAATCCTCAACATTGATTCTTTGAGAAGAAGGAAGCATGTTATAGTTAATGGGTGCCCTTTATGTTTAAAAGGTGAGGAAACAGTTAATCATTTGATGATTTTTTTTTTCTAGCATAATATGGGCATTATTTCTTAATATGTTTGAGGTGCAATGGGTCATGCCACAGTTTTTTGATGATCTCTTCTGTCAATGGCATTTGGGTTGCAAGTTTATGCGTGGGAAAATTCTGTTGAAATTTGTTTTATATGCAACTCTTTGGAAACTGTGGATGGAGAGGAATAATAGACTCTTCAAAAATAGAAGTAAATCTATGGAGGAAGTGGTAGAGTCTATTGTTTGGTCTGTTTCAGAATGGGTGAGTAGGAAAAAGGAATTTGATGGGGTGCCTCTAGAAGATATTAATAGATCTTGGACAGCAGTTGTTAAAGGGATTCGACATGCTAAAAATAAGCACCAAGCTACTTGGTTGTCTCCTCCTGGGAGCTCCTTAAGCTTAATTTTGATGGAAGTTTTGTCCGACCAAATCAAGGAGGTATTGGAGCTGTTATAATGGATTGTAGTGGTACTGTGTTGAGGAGTTCTTAAGGGCCTGTGTTTTGTTAGATGCTAATGATGCAAAGGTTTATGCCCTTCTAGTAGGATGCCGTTGGTTACGAAGCGCGGGAGGATGTAAAGCAATTATTGAAGGGGATTCTTTCTCAGCTATTCAGTGGGGTTTTGGGAAGATTTCTCATCCTTGGAGATTGGCGGATTGGGTGGAGGGGATTCAAGATATTTCCAAACAGTCAAAGACTACTGTTTGTCATGTTTTAAAAGAGGAAAATATAGAGGCGGATGATCTAGCGAAGGAGGGACTTTTTCGATATTCTATTATTTTTTAGGTTTAATCTATTTGTACTTTAGTAGGTGTTGCTTTGTTTTGTCTGTTTCTTTCATGTTTGTAAGATGCTTTTGGCTTTGTTTTTGTTTCTCCTTTTGGAAGCAATAAAATTTACCATTATAAAAAAAAATTCTTGGAGGAGTTTCACGAAAAAGGAAAGTTAACAAAGGGCATAGGAGCTTCTTTCATAGCTCTTATTCCGAAAAAGGAAGGGGATATCGGTGTAAAGGACTTCAGGCACATTAGTTTGATCGGTAGTGTCTACAAGATCCTAGCTAAGTTGTTGGCAGCGAGGCTTCAGAAGATCTTGTCATGCATCATATCAGAAGAGCAAGGAGCTTTCATAAAAGGAAGACAAATAATGTATGGAGTCCACACAGCAAGCAAGTGTGTCCATGCAAGAGACAAGGAAAGAAAACTAGGTTTGATATGCAAGCTAGATTTAGAAAAAGCTTTTGATAGAGTGGACCGGGGTTTCTTGCGATACCTTTTGCAGAGGATGGGATTCAATCAAAAACGGAGGAATTGGATCAAGGAATGCATAGCTTCAGCTTCGTTCTCTATCATGAAAAAGCTTCTTTCATGCTTAAAGAAGGTTGAGGCAAGGAGATCCACTATCACCATTCCTATTTGTAACTATAGTCGAAGCATTAAACAGGATGGTGAAAGCAGATGGAGCCCAAGGCCTCATAACGGGATTCAAAGTGGCTGCCACTGCCCCATCAGTACCCCTCCTACAGTTTGCCGACGACTCCCTCATCTTTTGTGAAGCGTCTGAGGACCAAATTAAAAATGCAAAAGCTATCCTTTTCTACTTCGAAGCGGTGTCAGGATTAAAAATAAACTTCTTCAAGAGCGAGTTGAATGGGATAAAAGTAGAGGATTCGACAATATGCCAGCTTGCAGTTGTCCTTGGCCGCAAAGTGGGAACTTTCCCAGTCAACTACTTGGGCCTTCCCCTATGCTTAGGGGCGACAAAGAAATCAGAATGGAATCCGGTGGTTGAGAGGATGGAAATGAAACTCTCTACTTGGTTGGAAAGCCACACCCCTTTCTATGGGAGGCAAGATATAACCCTTGTAAAAGCAACAATGACCAATCTACACTTTATTACTTTTCAATTCTAAAATGCCCAATATCAATGATCAACGGGACGGAGAAGCTGCAAAGGATCATATTTTGGCAAGGGAGGTGTGAAGCAAGAAAATTCCACCTAGTGGATTGGTCTTCGGTACGCTCATCAAAACTAGAAGGAGGATTGGGTATCAAATCCCTTAAGAGGAATGAATGAAGCATTGTTGGGGAAATGGCTTTGGAGGTTGGGAGACAAATCAGAATGCCTATGGAGGAAGGTTGTTGGCCAAATCCGGCAATCAAAGGGATGGATGGGAGATCAAAGACAACAGGTATAGATTCTCACCGATATGGAAAGGGATAACTTCTGTGAAGGAGAAGTTTATACAAAACATAAAATATCAAGTTTGTTCGGGGGAGAAGATTCTCTTTTGGAAAGACACATGGATAGGGGAGATGCCGCTGGCCAAGCAATTCTCAGATCTGTTTAATTGCGTTTTGATAAAGGAAGCAAATGGCAAAAGCTATTTTGGTAAAGCCAACAATAATGAGGTCATATGGAGCCCCATATTCCGAAGAAATTTGAGGGACATTGAGGAAAAGCAGTTTGTGTCCCTACTAAACCTTCTTTCAAACATGCTTATCCCGGAAGAAGGGGAGGATAACAGGATCTGAATAGCATCAAAAGATAGCTCTTTCTCTGTATCATCATTCTACTCAGCCATTTCCAAAAGGATAGAGAGGAGATGCCAAATAAAGAACATTTGGAAGCTCAAGGCCCCAGCAAGAATTGTGGTGTTTGGCTAGTTAGTTCTCCGAGGACGGATCCTCACGATGGACAACCTTAAACGAAGAGGGAAGATTGTGGTCAATGCATGCCCCATGTGTTTGGAAAATGAGGAAACAATTGACCACCTACTACTACTGCAGTGTAACATTGCTGTGAAGATTTGGAACACTGTAATTAGTTGGTTTGGCTGCAGCTGAGTCTTCCCAAAGCATGTTCAAGACTTGTACATGGCCTGGAGATCTCCAATTGGGCCACAATAGGGGAAGGAGATGTGGAAGCTCACCTTTCTTGCAGTAATTTGGCAAATATAGAAGGAAAGGAATGCGAGATGTTTTGAGGGAGCCGGCACTATTGGAGACTTGATTTGTGGAAAGAATAAATTTTCCATGGCTCAATGGGTGTCAATAAACCCCATTTTCAAAGCCTATACTTTAGACCAAATCATGATCAACCGGAGCAAGGTGGCTGTCCTATAGTAATGTTTTGGGGTTTGTGACTGTCCTGTTAGTAATAATTGGGGTCATTCTAGGTTGTTTTTGTAGAGTCTGGGTCCAAACAGTGAAGCCCTGTTTGGACCTATGAGGGAGGGGGTGACACATGGGAGGATGATGTCAAATCAGCTGACTCATCTCCTACAATGAAAAAAAAAAAAAGCACCTCTTCCCATGTGTCACCCCCTCATAGGTCCGAACAAGGCTTCCCTGTTTGGTCCAAACAGGGATCCGGATTCATTTTTGTAGGGTTTATCCCCTTTGTTTCATGCTTTCAGGGGGTCCACTGTACTGTTCTTTTCTCAATACAAATATATTGTACTGTTTTGCACCTAAATGAATTTAACTATTAAATAAAGTTACCAATAGAACCCAGCGTAATAGCTCTTCAAGGGATGCATGCCAAAGACGCAATAATAACTAACCAAACTACGCAAATGATATACATTAAAATAAAAAAAAATAAAAAAAAATAAAAACCTAAGACAACCCCAATCTCACCATCAATTAATCAAGAAAGACCAAAGGACTGCCCACCAACATCCACCAAAACCCTATATTCCACTCCAACAACAAAACAGGAGAGAAAAATTAAAAGCAGAATCAAAGATCACAGACTTAACAACACTTCCAAGAAAAGATCTTACACAAATTTGCCTAATACTACATTAAGAGATCAAGAACAAACCCTAGAAAAAAGAAACTCAAATCTATTTTCAGCAAAAACCCATGGCCATCATAAACCAAGAAGCACAAATAAGCCCAGCAACGTCCACCAAAAATCTAAGTTCCGTTCAACTACCAAAAACCCATAAACCAAGAAACACAAATATGCCCAGCAACGTCCACCAAAAATCTAAGTTCCATTCAACTACCAAAAACCCATCAAGAAAACCTAGAAACAGACTGAAAAATTACGAATCATACCTATTAAACACTCACCCAGGACTTCTTTCTGCAGACCCACGTTAAGAGACTAGATACAAACCTTTAAAAGAAAAAACCCAGTCTAATTCCACAAACAAAAACTCATCATCGTCAACACAAAAACGGCCAACGTCAATCCACCGAAACCCTAAATTCATTCAATTATAATAACAGATCAACCAAACCAAGAACACCCCAGAAAAAGAAATCAAAGATTAGGTACAAACCCTTTAAAAAAAACCCAATCTTGTTTCAAATTTTAACAACAACCCATCATCATCACAAATCAAGAAACACAAGGCCCCCAAATTCAATCAAACCAACACCAACCCAGAATCATAAACTAAATAAAAAGGGATCCATTACCAGGATGGGAAGCACGGCCTGATCGACCTTGACGAACTCTGCATCCCAGGCCCTCCGTGGACCGATCATCTTCTTGCAGTCCTCGATGACCTTGGCGAGGATCTTTCCAGTGACGTTGGAGAGAGGGATAACATTGTCGATGCGATCGTCTTCGATCATGCGTTTAATGGTCTGCGACTGCAGAGCGACCGCCTCATCGACGTCGAATGTCTCACCGTCCGAGCTCTTCAGAGTAATCTTTTTCGTGGGAGGCATGGAAGGAGTGAAAAAGAGAGAGATCGGTCGAGCGTAGAATAGGAAGAAGAAGAAAGTCAGAAACCCTAATTGCAGAGAGATTGGGATTTCGGAGAGGAGAAGAATTTTCGTTTCTATGCGCAAAAGAAAGTGCTAGCGTCCTAACTACGGTAAGCGTAGTTTGGTCTCTTACATAATTTTCCTTGCTTAATTGATCTGAGAGAGATTAATTCTGATGCTCGGCTTTAACCACAATATTTTTACCAAAAAAAAACAAAAAAAGTTCCAGAAAATTGTTTATTTATTTATTTATTTTTTCTATAAGAGGGTTTCCAATTGAAGATTTTCATTTTTTTTTTACAAGATTGTGTTAATCGCGATTTTTATCATATAGCCAATTGAACGGTGGAAGAAGCTCCAATTAATATAAATTATCTCAACACCTTCGAATGCCTATATGCTATCTATTTTAAACGGTTTGGTACTTGACCCACCTTGTGGGGTTCTGCACTTTAACCTGGGTTTACTCATTGTTAAATCCTCATGTTTTCAATTTAGGTGGGTGGGCCCCACTTTGGAGTTCTACCCACAAAAACCCACCGTTGAGGATACACATTATATCTTTAGGCTAGCCATTTATCCGCAAGAAAGGCCAGTTGTGGGATTCAATATCCTACATGGTCAATAGGTATTTGATATGGAGTTAAGATGGTAGATGCGGAAAGCATACTTTGAGAAAAAGATGCTCATAGCTTGTTTTGAAGTTAATTTTTGGCACATCTTATTCTCTGACCCTTAACTTGATAGTAGCATGGCATTAGATCTATCTTAGAAAAGTGCATCGTGCCTTGTAATTAGTTGAACAATCCATTTATTCTCAGCAAAGGGTGCTTATTCTTGATCGTTATTTGATTCAATTGCCTATAATCTACGCATTCTCAACGAGCGGTCCTTCTTGTTGAAAAGAATCGGTGCTCCCCACGGCTAAATGATCAACAGCTCCAAGTGCAAGGTTGCAATATAGTGATAACCCGTTCAGTCCAGGGTCGATCTATGGCGAGTGAAAAAGAAATAACTAACTCCTACATATCCTATGAAAAATCAAAAACTAGCTGAAATAAAATCTATACAAACCCAATCTAATATACTTGAATTTAAATTAAATTACACCAGTTATAGCCTATTAAAAAGTCCTATTAAAAAAACCTAAGCTAAAAATCCTAAACTAATAAACTGCATCACTATAAAAAGAGTTAGAAAAACCGATTACATAAAAAATATCAAAAAATCAGTAATTAAATAAATAAACATCAGAATGTCACCAGTTATAGCCTATTAAAAAGTCCTATTAAAAAAACCTAAGCTAAAAATCCTAAACTAATAAACTGCATCACTATAAGAAGAGTTAGAAAAACCGATTACATAAAAAATATCGAAAAATCGGTAATTAAATAAATGAACATCAGAATGTGAATCATGTAGTTCTAGAGTCCAAATCAATTGTTTTTTATATTAAAAATACGTACGGTGTCAATTCAAGTTCCTCCCGTTAGGATGAGCCAAGGCGTGTGTTTAAATTGTTATTTGATAAGATATTTCACATGACTCAAGGCTCCAATCAAGTATTTTCATTACTATAATTAGCCCCTAAGCATTTGCTATATACAGGAAAAATAGCGAATTGCATAAATAAATTATAATGATGAGATCACCCCTCTATCTTCATCTTCTACTCTTAAAAAAATAAAATATAAGCCTCACAAGAAGAAGAAGAAGAAGAAGAAGGAGAGAGAGAGAAAGAAGAGGGGGTGGAAAGAGATTGGGAAGAGGGAAGAGTGAGTGTGGGATTTTTGGGACTAGATGGTATAGGCGTGCAACCCCTTGGACTCCCTTTTATTATGTCTTAAATTTCTTGCTTCACAAAAATTTGAATTTGGGTAGGTTCATTTCTTTTATTCTAAGTTGTAGTGTTTTTAGGAAATTTTTCTTTAAAATTTTGAATTTGCTTCTACCTTTGGTTTTTTGACTAGCTCCTTCTAATTATAGGACTCTTCCTTGCTTGCAAATCTCCACACTTGGGCCCGCTTGATTTCTTGAAAAATTCCCAAAATCTGAATTTTTAAAACATTACAATGAAGCTGGGAGCCACTTGGGCATGCAACTCATGGGAGAACCCATGTTGGATGTCCCTTCCATCTTAAGGTTATTTCTTGCTTGCTTTATTTTCTTTCTCCTCTCTTTCCTTCTCTAACTTTCCTTGCTTCTCAAGTATTTTGGATTCATTTTCTTCTTTATCTTTAATTTGAGTTTTGAGATTTCAGAAATCTTAAAATAAGTAAAGAATTTTGATTTTTTGAAAAAAAAAGGGACCACCATGGCCGCCCCTGCCTTGGGATTTATGCCTGATGCGAGATCCTGATTTTTAAATAAGGTCATTAGTCATAATTATCCTGTTTAGTCTAATTAGTCTTGATTAGTCATTTGATTTGAGATTTTTTATTCTAAATGACCCCTTTGTGATTTTTGATTTTTAGGGGACTTGCTAGTATTTTGAGTAATCCATATGAGGCTTTGTGCAAATTTTGGATAAACTTCACCTCTTAAGTGAAGTTCCAGTAGATTCTCCCTCTCTCTATCTCTCCCATCTCTCTCTGGCTCTCTCTCAAACAATCGACCAAGCCAGCCTCTCCCTCTCCAGCTCTCTTCCTCTCATCAGCTATCACCATCAATCCACCATCATCACCATCTTCGTTTTCATCTTCTTCCTTGTTCTTCTTTCTTGTTGGAGCTTTTGGAAGAGCTTTGTCAAGTGGGTTTGAGGGAATTCTTAGAGAAATCAGTAGTGACTAGCTCATCTCAGTTTTGAGGAAAGTTTCTGATATGTTAAACATGAATATATGTTTTGAATTAAGAAATTTATACTGAATTTCATATTATTTCAATTAATTTTTAGATTTTAACTTAGATGATGATTTAGTAGATTTACTTAGAAATTATATGTTTGGCTTAGATTAAATGTTGATTTAGAATATGTATCTCAGTGATTCAAAGAAGGATGAACTGGAACTAACTTCAAACAGAGAATCACAAAACTAGGATTCTTGAAATCCCAGTGTACCCGGTCGACCGGCCACACATGATTCGCAGTCAGTTGCAGTTTCTGCAACTGTAACCCTTCTGTATCGAACTTCCTGTTGGAAGTAGGTAGGCCTCGTTGATAGATTTTCAAAACTTTTGACCCACTTGACTCAGGGATCAAGTACCCATAATGCCATAAAACACCTCCATGATGCAATTCCTCAATCTTATTAATCATGGACAGCAATAAAAACCTATCTAAAAGTTAGAAATCAGCAGCACCATGCATTTAAAATAATCCACAAAAGAATAAACAAATTATACCTTTGGAACCCGGTAGTGCTCTAATGGAGAAGAAGACTTGCTAGTTGAAGAAACTCTTTCTTTGTAAGCAACTCAGGATCTCCAAGACCTCTTAATCTTTCATGCTATGACCCGTATCAGATCTCTTCTCTAAAGGTGTTGGGTGGGATCTCCTAAAGAAAATAACTAGAAGCTCTTAAGGAAACTAGAAGAGAACTAGAAGAGGAAGAGGAAAAAGAGCATGTGCAACTCTTGCACAAAAGGAGGGCCGGGCGTGGATCCAAGATTGTGTTGGACGTCCAGCCCTTTGGTCCTCTTTTTATAGCCCTCTTGCAACTCCTCTTACTAATAACTAATTAGAAGTTCTACTTCCAAAGTAATTAGTAACTTTCTCTTCCTACTATTACCACTATTAGAAGTCTCACTTGAAATATAAATAGTAACTTTCTAATTCTTTCCTTCTTGAGTTCAAGTAGGATTAGTATCTTTCTAATAACTTGGCTAGCGTGGGCACCACTAGGGATTCCATAGAAAGCTGGCTCCAACTGGGACACCGCGACCGCACATCTCATTTGCAATCCGGCCCACAGTTAATTGCAAATAACATCACTATATAAATGCAATTGCACTCCGGTCTTAGGAATAAATTACAATGAAGGCCCTAAACTTCCCGATTACCACAAGTAGGCCCCTCTATCAATATCCATGGATTAATTGGACTAAAACTGTCCCACCAATTTAAATCCACATCTTATTATCCTTGAGACCCAATTAATCACAGTGATCATCAATAACATCCAATTAACTCTTAATTGAGATGGGTGAGCACTTACTAATGACAAATCAATTAATTGGCACAAGGGATAATTAAGATAAATTTCATCTTGACCATTGAATGTTCCCACAGTCCTACTACCACATACCCAAGACACCGAGGTGTTGACCTACAATTGGCCTCACTCATTGGTGACTCATAGCAAATGAATAGATAGAAATTTAAGTTTATCAATGTCTCAGGATTGAGAGCCTATTGCTAGGGAATTATGAGAGCAAATCTCAAACTTGAGACAACATTCCATAAAGTGCTTCTTATGGTCCTTCAATACATCCAATGTACCAGCACCGTGATCCAGAATCTTACATTTTGATGATTGAGTAAAAATCACATTATCTCATAGTGATCAAAGTGCTGCAACCTTGTCAGATGAGATGCCCAGTCTTATCACTGGTTGTGAAAATATTTAAGTATAAGATTTGCGACACATGTCTCCCGTGTGTAGATCTCATCCATACACATATATCACATCTAATATACTAATGGGATCCGGTTCAACTCATGAACCATTATGTCATATGTGTTGGTCATATGTATTAAGTAATAAAACACCATTCATCTTATGAAACGAAAGCATGATATTATTGATAAATAAAGAAATTAATCAATTTATTACATCATCTGATAGATTAAGTCCATACAATCCAACAATTCCTTTGTACCAGGTCGACTGAATAATAACCAGGTTGACTATAATGTCGACCGGATACACTGTATTTTCCCAATTTGGCACCATGTTTGGACTTTATCAAAATCAATTTGCAAGATATTTCAGTTAAACTAGAATTAGAACTTGGGTAATTTTATCAGCAGCTAGTCATATTAGATATAGACTTTGGTGACATACTAAAAAGAATGATGGTATCTACACTAGTAATATGAGGTGAATCGTGACCACAAATCACCAACCACAAAGTGCAATCCAAAAAGTGATAGAAATTTGGTGCATTCCACCTAAGAATGATATTAAATGTCACAAACCCACCCATGTTGGAAATGTGTGGGGCTAGGCCACCCAAATGGAAAGAAATGGCAGGACCCACCAAAATAATCAAAATGACACTCAGAATTGTGGAGATATAGTTGGACTAACCTCGACAACATAAATATGGTGCACCCTGAGAGATAAAAATATCACAAGTGTCAAAATGATGAAAGCATGGTGAGACTACTTCAAATGATAGGAAATCCTATATTTTCTTGTTCTTGTTTGGTTACGAGGAAATAAAAGGAAATAGAGAGAAATATAGAGAAAAATAAAGAGAAGCCATGGCAATGAATCTGATTATATTTCATAACCTGCTTTTTCTCATCCAGTTCTAATTGAATCGGACAAAAAATTTGAGATTTTTTTTTCTTTGGATATTTCTAAGGTCTTTGACCCAATAGGACTAATCTCCCAGGTGTCCCCCCGCTAAACCCACATTACCATTCAACGGGCAAATTTGGGCTGTTTTGAATGCAAGATGTGCAGAGCAAACCCACGCCTTATACTACGCCACTAACTCCCAAGTAAGTTTTTTCTGCATTAGATATGATTCAATATTCTTTAATTGTTGTTGAGGCTGTGTGCAAGCATCTAATGTTGTAGTGAATTTTCTCTTTATCTTAGAATTTTGCGGATGATTGTGAAAATTTATGAACTTGCTTACAAGTCAAGAGATTTTTTTTTCCTGTTTGATATTCAGAGGTTTATTGGGTAACATCAAATGCATCTCTATTCATATCATCTACTGCTGTGCTAATTGATGTATACCATTGAAATATGTTGTTTTCATATACATGGCAGTTTATTTGGTTAGCACGAACACTCTCTTTGTCCTTAGTGCATCTAGTGAGAAAGTTTAAGTATAAGATGACACTAGCATAGTATCGCGTATTGAGCATGAGTATGTTCATTGAAATCAAATATTCATACATTGGAGATAAGCATCGACTTAAATGACAACCAAAATACGACGCACAATGGTATATTTTTAGAAAGAAAAAAAATATGACCACACTTATTTTTACAATTGAGAGTAGGTAAAGTAGAAAAAGAATATGAAAAGTGATGTAGAATACAATGAAAAAAATATGCAGAAATGTAATAGGAGATATGGACAGAAAAGTGTTTTTACCAAAACCAAAAGAGGAGAGTGGGGAATAGACATGAGTAATTATATGAGATAAAATAGGTGTTGCATGGGATAAGAAGTGGATAGTTAAAAGAGATAATGGAGGAGAGAAGAATAACTTAAGGTCAAAATTATAACCAACGGTCCAAATTAGATTTGAAAGGCTTGACTTTAATATAATATAATTGGATCAATGTTGGAAAATTAGAAAATAAAAAGAGAACAATTTTTTTTTAAGTTTTTATGTGAAATAAAAAGATATTAAAATAAGTTTAAGTAATTCCTTTTACATTTAAAAATAGGTACTTTAATAAAAAAAAAAAAAAAAAAAAAACAATGACAAGTCCCTGTAATAATAGATGGATGCTTGTTATTAGTGAAGTATGCCCAAAAGCATAAAGTCTAAGGACAAGTTTAAAAGATTCTCCCGGAAGTGCAACTTATTTGAAAATTTGGCTTAGCATAGATCGGAATGGAGAAATAGAATTCATGTAGCCGACGCCAACATAATTGGGACAAGGTTTTGATGATGATGAAACAAATAGTCTCATATCAGAGTAATCATGTTTTCAGTATCTCGTGCAGTAATATGGTCAAAATGGAAAGAATCATAGATATATGGAGAGGAAACAACATTAAAGACATGCGGACCACAAAAATAAGGAAAAGATAAATGGGTTTTTGCTATCACATGGATCATTAGAAGAATAAAAACTTATTCATACATTGATACTTTATGTGTACATCACACCTTATACAAATCTGTTTTGTTCTCTTTTGCGAAACCATAATATGATGTCTAACGTAAACTTTTAATGTTACCCAAGAGATTAGCCCTTCTACTGTAGGCATTATTTTTTTTCTCCCTTTGTATCTGAAAAAGAATTATGAGATACTAATGGTAATTATTTGAGTCGACGAAATTAACAATATTATCCGTGAAGGTATTGAACAATAATAGAGAAGTCAAGATTGCTATTTCAAAAAATGAAGTCAAGATTGTGAATACCGGCATTTAGTTACAACGTTGTTTTCTCACCTTATGATCATTTGTGTTTAACAATTTCCATGTGTTAACATTTGCACATGCGAACATGTGCTTTGATTTTTACATATGGATCATGTGCTTTGATTTTTACATATGGAAGTTAATGGTAAGTTAATGGTATGTAAAATGCAAAATGAGTTCTTTTCATTGAGTTTTATCCACACCTTATACCCTTAAATGTACACCTCCGTCCTTTCATTATCACCATGGCCCCCAAAGAACCCTATTTGAAAACCTATGATACTAGATACGGATACAAGTACAAACACGGATATGGAGACCAGAGTTAAGACTTTGCACTTTTGAAAACTTAGGATATAGCTATGAATACGTGTCCTAGTTTTTCCTTTAGATTATCATGAATTAATGAGTTATCATTGTTAGCATTCCTTTCTAACAATTTTTTTTTTTTATTATTATGTTGAGACGTAAGAAAATTAAACGAATTATATGAAATAATGGACTTGGTAAGTAGGATATTCTAAACTTGTGCACTTGCAATATCGGATATCGATATGAGTGTCATATCGGTCTGACATGAATATGTTGGGCTTGTACAAGCTATGATGCACAAATACGGCATTGATACGGCAAGGACATGTTGAGACACTACGGGGACAAGGATTTTACACATAAAAAGTAAAGTATTAGATACGATACGACACAATATGATATGTTGCCCATTTTGAAGTATCCGTGCATCGTAGTGTACAAGTCTCCGAGTATCACAATAAAAAAATGCAACATACCCCTCTAGGCTAAAAAAAAACAGAGAAAACCACAAGCACACTCACGTGTAATCTCTTCTTCCTCCCAACAAAAATATGCATATATCAAATGAACCATATCTCTCTCTCTCTCTCTCTCTCTCTCTCTCTCTCTCTCTCTCTCTCTCTCTCCATTTAATAACTACAAATATCTCCCTTTGATAAAAAACAAAATATCTCCATTTAATAACTACAAATCTCTCTCTCTCTCTCTCTCTCTCTCTTCTCCCTTTAATAACCATATCTCTTGTCGCTAAAAGGCACAAGAACGTCGATAAAAAACCTTTACCGACGAAAATATTTTCGTTGGCCAGACGTCGGTAAAAACTTGTGGACAAAACCTTTTATCGACGAAATGTTTTTCCGTCAGAAAAAATGTAATTTTTACCGACGATTTTTTGACTTTTACCGCCGTTTTAACGTCGTTAAAATTATTTTACTTTTCTAAATATTTAATATAACATTTACCGACGTTTGTTTTTCGTCGGCAAAATAAAATAGAAAAATAAATAAGAAATAAAATGCATTTACTGACTTTTTTTCATCTGCAAAATAAAATAGAAAAAAAAATAAAAAACAAAATACTTTTACTGACGTATTTTTTCGTCGGCAAAAGTAAATAGAAAAAATAAATAAAAAATAAAAATATTTTTACCGACGTTTTTTTTGTCGGTAAAATAAAAAATAAAAAAATAAAAAATAAATACTTTTACTGACGTTTTTTTCCGTTGGCAAAATAAAATAGAAAAAATAAATAAAAAATAAAAATATTTTTACCGACATTTTTTTTTCGTTGGTAAAATAAAAAAGAAAAAATAAATACTTTTACCGACGTTTTTTTGACAGAAAAATAAAAATTAAAAAGAAAAATACTCTTACCGACGTTTTTCTTCGTCGGCAAAAGAAAAAATTAAAAATTAAAAAACTATAACTGGCATTTTTTTTCGTCGGTAAAAAATGTTTTACTTATTTATTTTTTTTATTTTGTCGACAAAAAAAAAACGTCCGTAAAAGTATTTAATTTTTTTATTTTTTATTTTTTATTTTCCCGATGAGAAAAAAACATTGGTAAAAGTATTTTATTTTATTTTTTAAATATGATATTTTTTTTTCAATATAATTTTCCTATAAACTTCTTTATACACCTGAATAAAAAAATAAACATGTTCGTGTACCTATATTCAATATAAAAAATGCATGCAAACAAAAGTTGCTAAATAAACAAAAAACCATCGCCATTTTTCATTAAATCATTCATCTCATTAAACAAATATTACAATCAATAATGATACAGTCTCATATAAATGTCCAATGTACATATACAAATAAACTAAAAAGAATAAAACACCCCACAATTCTGCAATCAACCCAAAGCATCCATCAATCTGCAATGACCAAAACAACATTAGAATCTTTTCAATGAATAAAATTATAAATGAAAGACAAACAAGTATATATATAAATCTTTTCCTAAGTATTTCGGCAGCCTATGTGTTGAGAATCAGGCGGATTTTGCGTCTAAATTCGTTAACCAGAAGTCCAATTCATTAACCGATAATTCCTATAAGTTACTTTGGCCTTGAACAAGGTACCCGTGCAAGTTTCTGGGCTGTTCGATGGCCATTTCCCGTTTTCGACCTCCAACGGCCTATTTTCGAGACCAGGTGTTAAGAATCCAACGTTTTTAGGTCTAATTCATTAATCGTGAGTCCGATTTACAAGCCGTCAGTTCCTGCAAGTTAATTTTGCCTCGAGCGAGGTGCTCGTGCCGGTTTTCGATTTTTCCGGGGGTCGTTTCCCATTTTGGATCCCTGGCGGGCCGTCTTCGAACCTGTGTTGGAAAATCCGTTGTTTTCACTTCTAAATCACTAATCGGAAGTGTTATTTGTGAACCGTCAGTTCCTATAAGTCGCTTTACCCTCGAGTGGAGTGCTCGTGCCGGTTTCCGAAATTTCCAAGGGCCGTTTCCTGTTCTGGACCTCCGACGGGCCGTTTTCGAGCCTAAGTGTTGGAAAATCCGATGTTTTCGCTTCTAAATCTCCAACCGGGAGTCCTATTTGCGAACCGTTAGATCCTACAAGTCACTCTACCCTCGAGCCAAGTGTTCGTGCCGGTTTTCGATTTTTCCAGGTGCCGGTTCCCGTTCCGAACACCCAGCGGGCTGTTTTCAAGTTTAAGTGTTGGAAAATCCGATGTTTTCGCTTCTAAATCTCCAACCGGGAGTCCTATTTGCGAACCGTCAGTTCCTACAAGCAGCAAACCCAGGAGAGCACTAGTGGAATGGAAAGATGAGAGAAGAAAAGGGGAAATTTTAGGGTCCGGATTATCTGTGGCTTCTCCACACATGGGACTTGGGAGTAAGATCCTTTAGTGGGCCGTTTTGTATTTTTTGTTTATGGTCAGGGGTCCTTGAGAATTATTTGCAGGGAAGATTTCTCAATCGGATCTATTTGGTTTTCTTTTGTGTCCGGATTTTGGTGTTTTTGCTTTTCTATTTCTGATTTGGCTGGCTTGTCAATACAACACTCTTCTACTTTTAGCCTTAGGCCAAAAATACCTAGGCATCTTGTTAAGAGAATTAGAGTATCTGTGACTGTTACATTTCTTGGCTGTCTGTATAAGAGAGAGAAACCTACTCTCATTTGATGATAAGATTATAATCTTGTCACTAAGCCTAACCGTGGAAATGTTCAATTGATGGCCCACATGGACAACTAGAGGAAATTAAACAATTTGTTCAAATTCAAACACAATCCAACCAACCAAATCAAGATCTTGTGGCGTATGGTTTTATACATGGTGATGCCAATTGCCAACCAGAAGACCTGGTCCAGATTCCCAATTACAGATCAGCCTGATCGGCGTGCAAAGTCTCCTGTAGAAGACCTTGCTACATAATTGCATGATGAAAGGAAGTACTTGCTTCCTTGATGGCTGATTAAATTGGGAAAATCCTGAAATATCCTACCATGATTGATATAAAAAATTACTTTATTTGTAACCCCCACCCACCCAACCACAAACCAAAAAAAAGAAAAGAACTGTAGAAGACCTTAAACAGATAATGACAGATAGGTTGGCATGTTTATTCTCAGTTCTCACCAGCATCAGGAAGTCCATCCTTGCGTAAAACAAATGTTCTCTTCTTCTCATGGTCAAGAATGGCAATTTTGGTTGGTGTACTAACATATACTTTGTCCACCTGTTATACACAGAAAACATAAAGGAGAATAATGCTAGTAACTTTCTTTCTCTTTTTTTCGTCTGAAATGTAGTAGCACTAGTAATTTAGAACCATGTTGGCAATCGTAACTTTCAAAACTCAAACTGAATACTCACTTCAGATTCAAATGTTAGTGCATCTCCCTGCTCAGTGAATCGCTCCCTGTTCTGTAGATTGTCTACATAGTCCAGAGTTTCCAATCCTTCCACCCGCACTTCACTGAATACAATCGAGTGAAAAATTAGACGTCAAAATTCCACAAACATGGGTCTGTATGTATTGTATCTCATCATGAGAGCATCCACCTAGGAGCTTCCAGCAAAAAAGATGTATAAAGTTAATCTGATTTCCTAACCCATAAAACACCAAATCGGTTGGATTTGTTAAATAACTAGAGCAAGTTATCCATGCAATTATTTTAGGATATGGCCAATATGATGAAAAACGATTTTGCAATAGGTATTGGATCGTATTAATGCATCGCTCTCTTATTAACCAACAAATCTCCTGGTCATTTTTTTTCCTGTGGGTATGCCTCTGTTCCTGGTCATTTTTTCCTCTGGGTATGCATCTGTTCCTGGTCTTGCTTCCATCAATGGCTTATCCCTGCAACCTTCCTTTATTCCTTGCATAATTGATCGCTCAGCATTGTCATCACCAGCTCACTAATTCAGTGAAAAGTGAAAACTGGGAGAGGATTAATGAACAGCTGGCTATTATTTGCCTGCAGCTGCATGTCATTGCACCTGAAATGTTTTTAACAGAGACACAGTTCATTTGCCTTCAAGGATGTCTATGGGTACCCACCTGAAGGGCCTATGGCTAAAAAAATTGGGATTGGGTCCTATTTTTGGGCCCAATGGGAAAGCAACCAGGTTAGAGTCCACAACTGACTCCTTGAAAATGGTTAAAACTTAAAACATCACCATGAATGAACCACCCATGATGGCTCCTTAAAGGTCGTTAAAGCTCAATGAGGGGTTTATTTCCTTATCCTTTAACCTCTCCAGTCCCCTCTTATTTTTGATGCAGACTGAAATAGCATACTAACGGATAATTATATTTGGTTCTTATTTATGGTTACATGACTTTATGGTATTTAAAGCTTACCTATAACTTCTTGTTTATTAACCACTTAATTATAATGCAAGATAAATGTTGGCACATTCAAGGCTCTGTCTAGAGAGTATAGATTAGAAACAGGCAATAATACTGTGATACAGGTAAGAAATCTGCATAGTAAGAACTTGACTTTAAGAGAAAAAGGTTTAGGGCATCCTCAATGCTCTCCTCCACTTGAGTGGAAAAAAGGTTATGTTTTATTTTCGCCCTTTTAATGAATTAGAGATCTTGTGGTTGCCGAAGATATTGCGGATACTCCAGTAAAAAAATGCAGGTGGAAGAGAGAAAAACCCCATACGCCTCCAATTATCTTCCCTATCTAGCTCTGCCCCAGCACTTCTACCTCATCTATTTTGACCCTTCGTACATAGTTTTGATTTAGTTCATCAATAATGATTTATCACTGATAATCAATACTAATGCGAAATAATCAAATCCTCCACTTCACTCTATGGGCCCACTGCTGGATTATTAGATCACGTGCTAGGTGATGACCCAAATCATTTCGACCAGGGTGCTATGAACCACGGGACTAAATCCTTCCATGGCATGAATCAGCCCAAATGGTCAATATCATGAATGCCACCCAAAATCCATGATAATCAGGCCCATCACTTAACTTGGGGAAAGGACAGGATAGAACTATTCGTAGGAGTGAATCATGCTCTTGCTTCATTATTCAAACAATTTTTAATATCAATGAGATCCAAGAGAGGAATGGATTGAACCATTCATGGGAGGGAATCATGCCCTCATTGCATGATCGAGTACAATATTTAATATCAACAGGTTGTTCCATCGTCATGGTATTATGTCAATGAAATAGAAAGAGCACTTTTTTGTATCAAATAAAGCAATAAACCCATCTTCCATCATCAAAGATACCAGACAGAGAGTACTTCCGGCAGGCATTAATGAAGCTCATCGAGAACTAATTCGCGCGAACACCTGATATCAGAAACGGAGAAATATGTATGATAGGCAAATGTGAAATTGAATGGTTTTGAATCAGTATTTCGGATGCGAGATGTCAGCATCAGATCTCCACCAGGCCCTAGTGCTACCCTTAGACGAAACTCAAAGCTGCAGAACAACATACCACGTATTCAGCCAAACTATAAATTTTGTTTCCGATAAAATTTGAGCACCATCAATCATGAAGTAATCTAAGAAAATAGAAATTTAACATGTGCTAAACATTAAAGTGTTACGGCTTCCAAAAAAAAATGGTCTGCATTCACTACTCAGGATACCTGTGAGGCCATATCTTGCCATCCTCCTCAGATGGCTTGAGAAGCAAGTCCACAAAAGTCTTGTTGGAGCTGCTTTTAGGAAAAGGTGGTGGGTTAGTGTCTATGGACCAAAACCTGTTCCTTGGAAACCCATGTTGTTCAAGAACTCCATGACTTGAAAACTGCAGTTTCAAAGTAATTTCGATTATGCCACATTAATATAGTCAAAGTACAGTAATACTCCAAGAACAAAAGAACAAGCATTAAAAAACAAAGACGTACTTGAGGAAAGCATATTGGAATCCCACCACGTATAGCCTTTGGAGGCTTGAAAGTAGCCTACACAAGAAATGCACCTTTTATACTAGGTTCCTAGTATAAAATGCCAACTACCTTTTTTTTTTTTTGAATGGCAAAATGCCAACTACCTGGTTAACAAATTTCATAAACACTAGGTATCTATTTCTTCCTTACATGGATAAACTAAAAGGCCACCACAGTTTTCTTCAGAGTAGTTTTGTTGCCACCAAATTATTTTATGATTGATGGTAGGAAAAAAGTTTAGCATGAAAACAAAAAACCAAATGCAGGCAGCACAATAGTTCTAGTTTAAATGAATGTTACTCATAAGATTACTGAGATCTTTAAAAGTGCAATGCGTAGGATATCCAGGAAACTTCTTTTAAACGGTAAGAATAATATATAACCTCATTATCTGGTATGCAACAGACCCTCTCAAATATATGCTATAAAAATATTATAAATTTATAATTCAGGTAGTTGCAAGAAACAGCTGGTAACCCAGTACTCACAAACTTTGTTTTTCAGCGACAACCCATAATGTTTTCTGAACATTAATTTAAAGAAGCTTCCCATATATAACGCAGAGACCATTCACAAACAAAACTGAATAACTAAAAACATCTGAAACAAACGTGTTTGCAATCTGAGGAAAAAAGAATAAAGTAGATTTTACCTTCTTCTGAAGATCCACCAAATTGCTCCAAAAGAGATCCTCATGGTCTCTTTCTCGTTCAACTGCAGTAAACCACTCATCGTCCTCAAACAGAAGTACAGCTTTGCTGAAAAAAGCAACATTTAATTAGAAAATCTGAATGACATTATCAAATTAGCTGGCACCATGAGATTATAATCCTTAGAGCAGCGAAAGAACATAAACCTCCATCGGGTGGTTGACGAAGGCTCCTTGCACTCCTGCATGCAACAATGATGAATAAGAGCAAGTTATATCTGATGAAGATGAGATTCATGAAATTTTCATATCAGCAATTCAGCATATTTGTAATGAAGATGATAAAGATATTCCCCCCTTTATATGCAAAGATGATAAAGAACTTCTCCATCAAAGTACACCTACCTCTAACATTTTGGAAAAGTCCTCTCGTGCCCTTTTCTGTTTAATACGCCTCTCCTCAGCCTCCTGTTTTTTTCTTTGCCCTAGGTACTGAAACAGTCAAAAGTGAGTCAATTACAAGATTTAAACAATCAACGACCAAGGACAAAAAAAAAAAAAAAAAAAAGTGTATTCTTCTTGGTTAAATGCAAGAAATATCCTACAACTTAATATAAACTTATTTAGTGAGTATAATGTATCATGTTTCTATATCAGGGAGGGAGGGAGAGACCTGAATAAGGAAACCTGAACAAGATTGGAGGTCCACCACATATAGGGAGAATCAACGAGAAACTTCCTGAAAAGTCCAGCCCAACTATATCCAAGCACCTGACATTCCCTTGAAATAAAATCAGCACATTTTCTATGAAATTAGAATTTTCACGAAGTCTCATTAAATAAATGTTCTTGAATGTTTGTCCATATTGCAAATCCTATTTGTTTGAGTTGCCGAATCAATGCACGAGGAGACCCATCGGCTAAATTGCCCAAAATGATGGATGGAAGTCATGGAAGAATTTTTCGATGATTCAAAATGACTATATACTGCTTCAAAATGACTCTAGCCATAAAAAAAAACTTTTACTTCATGAAATGCAAGTAATTAAACTGATTACTTTTATCAAAGAGAATAATTTCATCATGATCTACTAACCAAGGGGTCGCATCATGATCTCCAGTAGCTGTGCCATCACCAGCAGAAGTGGTCCCTCTTGTGATGTCGAAATAGCTGGTCGGATCTATCCCTGCCGCAGCTGCCAACTGTTGAACGAGGGCCTCAAGTGCACATGTCCTGTCCTGCTCAGCCTGCCTCCTAGCCTGCTCAACTAGCTACTCCTACAGGGCGATCACCTCAAGATACAGTGCCCGAGACTGTGTGGAAGATGAAGAGGTCCTCGTGTATATCCCATACCCATTTAAGTATCCCGACCTCAATCCAAGCACATCAACAACAATCTGTTCCTCAGTCATCGGAGCTGTGACAGAGGGCTGCGACTGCTCCTCAGTCCGCTGCACCAAGGCCTCCTGTCATTTAGAGAAAAAAGGGATTTTAGAATGCTTTTATGGCATTATTGATCATAATTGATTTATTAGCAAACGTACATGTCTCTGCTAAGCCACCTCATTTACCCACTCATTACTCTTTTGCTTGTAGTGGGTGTCGTGGAAGAACTGAGTAATAGGCGGCGCTTGACCGGCATTCTGTGCCGTCTGTCATTTGAAATAGCTTTGTCTACCTACATATGCAATATCTTGATGACAAATGATAACAGAGTATCTAAGCTTTTGAATCCTGGGTACAGGCCACGCTGAGAACCCTTCGACAAATTTTCAAAATCCTGCACATCATCCCTCTCAAGTACCTTCCTCCAAGTAAGTTCCCCTTCGATGGTCCTCTATCAACTCATCGTATTCATCATGATTCTCTTCTGATTCATCCTCACTCTCATCCGAATCATTGGGTTGAACTATAGGTTCCCCGTGATATATCCACCGTAGGTATGAGACCATCATTCCTTGAATGTGCAAATGATTTCTCACGGTTACATAGTCATGCTTCCAATGGTTACAACAATCGTTACACGGGCAGTTAATCAACATTGCCCCACCCGAATTCAACTTATCATGCATTTTTTATTTTCTAAAATTTCAAAAAAAAAAAAAAAAAAAAAAAAAAAAAAAAAAAACACTGCTCTCTGGAGACACTCGGTGGCAGTGGGCTCCACACATTTAAACAATAAGCCATTTGTACTAATAGTATAACTAAAGTCAGATTACTATATGTGACCCTGCTCTCTAATCAAGAATGATGTGGTTAAACGCAAACACCATCATATTTCTGTGGGTCTTATCCTATCTTTTCCATACTGGTCTTCCTTTGTATTATTTGGCCCCTGGCTTTTGATAGAAACTGTGGAGAACATGAAAGAACCCATGAAAGTGTAAGAAAAAGAATACCTGAGTCTTCATTGGATCCCATTATTTGGCCTCCCAATTAACCAAATTGAGAGGCATTGACCCACCAAATAAAAAACTCAAATCTTACACCATTGCTTTTCTGGATTTTATGGGCCAACTCAAACAAGAAGTTGAGATGGTTATGATGTTTACTGCAAAGACAGATAAGGCAGAAAATAAAATCTCTAAAATACCTTTTAAACAAATTTCTTGTTCAAAAAACTCCACATAAAATATATTTGATCAAAACTAAGCGAGAGAGAGAGAGAGAGAGAGAGAGAGAGAGAGAGAGAGGAGCAAGTGGGTGGAACTAATGACAAATGGGAAGGGATATCAATGCATATCTAAGAGGCCCTTCCCCACCCACACATGAACTAAAAAATGTTATTTTCTACTCTATTAGGTCTAGACCTGCGTACACACCTCCCTAAGTCTAGACCTGCGTACACACCTCCCTAACCACTCAAAAAAAAAAAAAAAAAAAAAAAAAAAAAAAAAAAAAACCTATGATTTATACTATTTAGAAATAAGTCCCTGTTTTTCTCCTGAATTTACACAAAAACGCCTGTTTTATCTCATAACATAAACTTCCATTCACTTTGATGTTGTTAAATTTTCCTCCAGATGCAAACAGCAAGTTCATTGGGCACCTACACGTGGATAATTGTTACTTGGTACCATAAAAGAAGGCTGATTTATACTATTGGTTTGAATATTAGAAGTGTCATGGCAGAATCTGCTTATTGTTAAAACTGAACAAAGCCAACATGGGCACTTCACCTTTTAAAACAATCCAAGTAGCACATCATCTTCTAAGCAATTAGATAATGAGTAATGAAGAAGCCGACTTAACTCCACATTAAAAGAGTACAATCAGGATAAAAAGACTGAAAGTCATTGCATTCAAGTTAAGGAATGAAGGTCACACAACAAAGCCATTAAATTCAATCCCATCTTATCCAACAAAACAGAATATTATCCTGAAAAATAAAAACCCAAATATCAACTTAAAATGCACCACCAACAGAATCAAACACCAATTCAGAGGTCCCCTGCATCACAAAAACCCATCCCAAATTCACTAGATCCAAGTATTTCGCATCCGAAAGCATCTCCAGTGAAACTTTCCCCAATCCATGTAGAAGAACAAGAAAAATGGATTCAACTTCCCACCATCAAACCAACACAGAAAATCCCAAATACAATTCCAATCCTTCAAAATCACCACCTTAACAAATACCAACATCAACATTATCCATTCTAAGTTGCAATTCAAAACCCCCACAAGAGAAGAAACCCAGTTGCAAAATCCACCATAATCACCCAAATAACTTGCACATGAATCAAACCAACAAATACAAGATATCAAGTTTCCCAAATCCCACATAAATCAATGGCCAAAAAGAGCCCCATGCTCAAATTCACATGTCTTGCATCAACCAATTCAAAATAAAAACCAACCCCACAAAACAAATCTAGAAATCTCGAACAACAAACTCATAAACATGACATGTAATGATATGAGAAGATAGAATCGGATTCATATTACCTGTAGAAAACGGTTATTTCCTCCTCATAAGATGTGATAATAAGAGGACTAAGAACAGACATGAATCCTTATGTGATGAATATCAGAGACCCATCCATTAATTTCTCTTAAGAAATATCAAAGACCCACTCAGAACCCATTCTCATCATCCCACCACCTTATTTTAATTATTTAAAAATAAGTAAAAAGTCAACAACCATTACCGACATTTTATATTAAACGTCGGTAATAAATTTTCCAACGCTAATTTTCGTCGGTAAGAAGAAAATTCGTTGGTAAAGGCCGAGAAAAAATAAAAACACTTTTACCGACGAAAAAATTTTTGGTAAAACCAAGGAAATGTTGCCAAAAGTCTATTTTACAGGCGTTTTTTTATTCGTCGGTAAAAAACTCTGATTTTAAATGAAGTTAATTCCAAGATTGAACTTTGCCGACGTTTTTTTTTGTAAACTGTCGCTGAAAGTCAACATTTTAGCGACGTTTTATAGAAAACGTATGTAAAAGATAAATTTTCACCGACGAAATTATATACGTCGGTAAATAACACTCTTTATCGACAAATTTATAAAAACGTCGCCAAAAAACGTCAGTAAAAGTGCAAGTTGTTGTAGTGTACGTTGCTTTGACATTGATTGAAGCAACCATGAGCGAATAGAATCTAGGAGAAATAGCTGAGAAGGCAACATGAAGGAGAGAGTGGTAACGAGTGTGAGAACTAGAGTTTTAAAACTTGCCCGCGTCCGATGCAACTGGATCGGACTCATCCATAGCTAAGTCACTTCTAAACTATGATACCCGGTTACTTGTACAAGCCCAACGTATATACGGCACCTGTATTGGTACCTGATACTGTGCCTATACTTCTAGGGAATAAGTTTAACATATTCTACTTATAAAGTCCTTTATTTCATATAGTTCTTTTAATATTTTTACTTCCCACAAAAAAATGCTAGAAAGGGACGAAATCAATGATAATTTCATTGATTCAAAATTGACCTAAAGAAAAAACTAGGATACCGGTATCCATATCCGTGTCCTAGATTTTCAAAAGTGAGTAGTCATATCCCCGATCCTCGTTTTAGTGTCCATATCCATATCCATATCCATATCCATATCCATATCTAGGCATCATGGCTTCTGAAGGGACTCAACTGAGTACATATATAGCTTGAAATTACTGTTGTTGCAGCATTCATATGAAGAGAAATGACTTCTTTTTTTTGAAATTACATCCGTAATCCCTACACTAAGAGAGAGAAAGTCTCAATCGTGAGATTATGATGATGCTTAGTCACTTATCAAAAAGAGAGAAACACCAAATGAAATATAGTGTAACAAGTGGAGGATTCACATACCCCTATGATGTCTGTTGTGTTGATACATTGCTTTTATTAAATTAAAAAAAAACGTTCAGAATGCAACTCGGCCAAGTCAAATCGGATGGGCCAAGTCCGAGTCCAATTCCGGTATTTTAAACCCTGTTGAGAACTACCTGTGGCGAGACAAGTGCAATTCCAATGACATAGGTTTGCATCGGGGTTAGCATTAAGCGATTATCTATTCACACTGATTATGGACGAGTTAACTACTCATATTCAAAAGGACGTACATTGGTGTATGTTGTTTGCAAATGATATGGTGTTGGTAGATGAATGAAGAGATGATGTCAAGGCGAAACTTGAGGGAAGGGGAAAGCTTTGGAATCCAATGGCTTTAAAAAAAGTCGCACAAAGACAAAATATAGGGAATAGCAATTTCAATGGGGCTGTGAAAAGACCTAAAACTACTATGAGGGTTGCAGTGCAAGAGATAACACAAAGATTCATTTTGATACATTGGCTCCATAATTAGTAAGGACGGAGAGGTTGAGGAAGATGTTGAACATAAGATAAGAGCAAGATGGTTGGACAGGGCAATTGCTTCTAGAGTGCTTTGTGATCAGCATATACCAACAAGATTGAAGGAAAAGTTTTACACGACAGCGATTAGACCAAGGCTAGAATGTTGGCCAATCAAGAAGCAACATATGTGAAAAGTAAGGGTAGCAGATAATAGAATGTTGAAATTGATGTTTGGTAGAAATACGAAAGATGGAATCATAAATGAACGCTTTTGGGACCATTTATAAGTGATAAATTAAGAGACTAATTTGAGATAGTTTGGACATTGTCCAATGTAGGAAAACAACGATGCTGTTAAGGAAAAGTTTTTCTATGCATGTTGATGGCCCACGAAAGAGAAAGGGTAGGCCGAAGAGGACATGGATGGTTCATGGTAGTAAGAATAGGTCTGAAGAAGTGCAACCTATCTAAGGATTTGTCTCGAAGGTCTGAAGAAGTGCAACCTATCTAAGGATTTGTCTCGAGATAGATAGAAATGGAGAAACAAACTTCATTTAGCCAACTCCAACATGAATGGGACAAGGCTTTGATAATGATGGCGAAGCAATGTGTGATGAAATTTCTACTAGTTAGTTTCATTTCTCTTAAATTATATGTTCGAGGATGTTTTGTGTATAAGATCTATCATGCAAGTCCCCACAAACTTTATTGTAAATCCTCATTGACCTTACAAATAAATAAATAAAAAGAGCACAGAACCAGATATTGCGCTGCTGTAGTTAGTCAATTTAAGCATAAAAACATAAAGCTATATTATGTGCTGTCAAGTATTGTAAATAAATTCTAGTCTAGTGATTCCATCATTGTAAATTGTTCAAATAGTTGGCTAGTTGATGTTGTTTTAGCTCATCAAGATTGACAAGATGCATTTGAGATTCATTAAAACAATGGGTTGTCAGAGTGCATCTGGCAATGGCAACAACCTAATTTATTTGATGACACCTACAAGGCTACAACAATCATGCTAGAAGATGTTTGTCGCCCGTTTTGCTTGACTTATGAAGCAATAATCTTTGAAAGTGCTCATGGGTGGAGCCAGGCCTAACAAAGGAGAAACCTCAAAGCCCGGCCTGGCCCGGCCATGAAAGGAATGCATTTAACTTAATTTAATTAGTCCAAATGATTGCTAGAATGCCCACAAAATTGAAAGAAAAGCCCGGTTTGGCCCGACTCGATTGACTAAATGTGCAAGCTCAGGCCTGACTTTTGTTTGGCCCGGCTTGATTGACTAAATGTGCAAGCTCAAGCCTGACTTTTACGGCCCTTGTGTGAGATCCTACCGACCTGGGATTGCATGTCTTGTTTATTAGCTTGCTTGTCTTTTAGGGGGCTTGGACTACACTAAGACCCACATCGGAAATATCAAAGTCCTGACCATGGGCATATAAGGGCCTTTTTGGCATCGTTCTTGTGGTGTTACCATTTTGTGCTCAAATCAGGTTGTCCTAAGATCGGGTTGTGCCGAGAATATACTCTGTAGAACTTGTTTGGAAACATTATATTAAATTACTCTGTAGAAAATACGTTGTACGGAACTTGTTTGCTAACAAGACCCACCTTTAAACATTACAATGTGGTGCCCACCTTTAGAAATTAGAACACGGGGCCCACATCCATAGGATTTATAATGTGATCCCACCATTATAGGAATTATAATATGGGCCCACCTTTAGAAATTGAAACACGGGGCCCACATTCATAGGATTTATAATGTGGTCCCACCATTATAGGAATTATAATATGGGCCCCACCTTTTGTGATTATAAACATGTGACCCACCTTTAAGAATTACCAAGTGGAGCTACTTTATTTTAGATTATGAACATGGGGCCTACCTTTAGGATAAGTGTAAGAGGATTTGAAATCTTTAAATGACATTCTTTAAAAGGCAAGAGATAAGTATGCAACAACTATGCCAGCGAGTTGTTTCTAAAAAAAATAATTTTTTTTTCATTCCAACTTTCTTATGCTAGCAGGTTAAGATTTTCAAATTCTTTCTAGTGAGGCCAAAATTCGGAACGGTGATTTTCACATACCAAACATGTTTTCCACAACATCATCTCGGGGGAACACGCGAATATACGAATGGCACGATGCCAAACACACCCTAAGTGCCCTAGCCTTAACTCCACATGAAGCTTTTTAAAACTGTGCGGCAAGATTGGGTTGAAATCCTAGGAGCCAAAGCGGACAGTATCATGTGGATAGTGGGCCCCGGGCCGTCACAGAAATGGTATCAAAGCCGAGAATAGCCTCTATTTCCGTAGGAGAGAGTGTGAAATCCTACCTGCTTGAGCTTGCCTGTCTTGTTTATTAGCTTGCTTTTACCCAGGGGGCTTGGACTACACAAAGTCCCACAATGGAAATATCCAAATCCGGACCCTGGGCATGTAAGTGCGGCGTAGCCGTTACTCCACATGAGGCCTTTTAAAACCATGCGGCAATATTGGGTTGAAATCCCATGAGCTAAAGCGGACAATATCATATGGATAGTGGGCCTAGGCCGTCACAGAGTGTGAAACCCCAATTCGCCTGGGTAATCCCTTAGGCCAGACCAGGCCAAGTGATCCTATGAGCCATGAAAGGGAAATCCACAGAAAGGGAAATCCACTAAGGTAAGGGTAGAGTGCTTTGATAGCAACGTGAGGCTTTGTCCAAGTCCCACATCGGAAATATCCAAGTCCCGACCCTAGGCTTATAAGTCAAACCCCGTCCTAATTCAACATGACGTATTTTAAAGTAGTACGGTCCCGGATCCCATAATAACTCCAAAGTTGAGCGTGCCCGGGCGGGAGCAGTACTAGGATGTGTGACCACCTGGCATGGTTCAAAATAGCAGCCACTACGTAGCATAGTGGCCGCATTTGGCAATAGTGATTAAGGCTGCTACGCTATTTTGATATAAATTTATTTCTATTTTTTTCTCCTCAATAGTCTTTCCTAAAGGTCTCTCTACACTTATATGGTTCTAAATCACTAAG